>CAUYLG010006921.1:0-61770 GCA_963573385.1 Cacajao melanocephalus | reverse complement strand
TTCTTAGTTTTCCTTTGGCAGACGCCCCTTCCCCGCACAGCTGGACCTTCCCGGTTCCGCTGTGCTTACTGTGAAACTCTCAGTCCTCAGCGCTTCCAATTGCTGTTCTCCTTGTGGGGACGGGACCAGCCGAGCCGGAGTCGTCCCGTATACTCCAAGCCGAGAAGCGCCGTGCTGGGGCACCGGCAAAATAGCCGCGCCAGCCAAAAAAGTCGCGCTGGCGACCCGTGTGGCTCCTCCGCCAGGAGTCTCCTAGTCTGTGGGCAACAAAAATTCGTCTGAAAGTGCGGCGTCCACTCGCTCTCTGCGCTTTCACTGGGAGCTACAATCCTGAGCTGTTGTTAATCGGCCATCTTGGATCTCTCCCATTAGAGGATTTTTAACGTATAGGCTCCAGGCTCCCAAGAAAATTTTTCCCTGGGTTCCTATTACACTCTCCTACATTTGTACAGCAGATTTGCCTTCAAAAAGCTTTCACATACAGTCCCACTTGATTTTCCCTATTCCTTTCTTGTTATTCTGCTTCCCTGTCTCTCTCTCTCTCTCTCTCTCCCCTCTCTCTCCATAATTCTACCTCCCTCTTCCCTCTTGGCTTCTAGTTCTTTTTCACCACTCAGCTTTCTGACTTTGCCTCCCTTATCTCTCTCCTATTCTCTTCTGTCATTTTTTTTTTAACTGAGCATAGTATGATTTTTTTTGTCCTTTTTAGTAAATATTGGCTAAAGTTTCTTAATATATACTTTAGTGTCTGAGTAGATGCTGTATATTTTATTTTCTATTTAAAAATGAAATTAATATTTTATTGATTTTTTTCTTATGTGTGCCACCTTCTCTTGCCTGCAGCTGTGTAAAAGCTTTCTGCTTTATCTTGGCTAAAATCTCTTCTCTCCTGATAAGACCAAGGCTGGCTTAGACATTGGACACAGTAGCCACAGGGCCATGAATTCATGACAATTTTAGGGGACTACAAAAATGTTTTAATTTCTTTTAATATCAGAAGAAAAATATTTCTTTTAATATCAGAAAAATGAATATAGTTTGGTCTGGATTATATTAATCTTTTTGCCAATGCTATAATAAAATTTATATATGTGTCTATCTACTATATATGTATCTATTATCTCTCTGTCTTCTATATATCTTATAGAAAAAGGGACTGACAAAGGTGCCCAAGACCCATGGGAATCATAAAGCGGCCCTGTATGAAACAAAGTGAATTACTCTTTTATGACTTCCTGTTGCATTTAGGATAAAGACCAAAATTCATCCCGGTCAGAGAAGGCTTTTTAAACCCTTCAGCCCCATTTTATATATTTCTGCCTCAAAATCAGCTATTGTATGAAATATGTACTTTCAGTTTCTGGAAAAACCTAACCTTTTCCCCCTCAGAGCCTCCTTTGTCTGGAACATTCTTCTCCGAGTAGTCTTTGGTCTTCTGTCCCTTCTTCAGGCTTCAGTTGAAGTGCTACTTCCTTGGGGAACTCTTCCCCACCATGCTTTTCATAAGCCCTGTTCCATAACCCCAGAACTTTAACTGTAATTCAAATGGTACATATATATACACACATATATATATACATATATATATGTACCAGTTGAATTACAGTTATATATATATATACAGATATATGTGTGTGTGTGTATATATATATATATATATTTTTTTTTTTTTTTTTTTTTTTAATTAGATGGAGTCTAACTATGTTGCCCAGGCTGAGGTGCAGGGGCACAATCTCAGCTCACTGCAACCTCTGCTTCCCAAGTTCAAGCAATTCTTGTCCCTTAGCCTCTTGAATAGCTGGCTGTGCCACCATGGTGTGCCACCATGCCCAACTAATTTTTTTTTTTTTTGTATTTTTAGTAGAAACAGGATTTCACCATGTTGGCCAGGCTGGTCTCGATCTTCTGGCTTCAAGTGATCCACCTGTCTTGGCCTCCCAAAGTCCTGGGATTACAGGCATAAGCCAATGCACCTGTCCCGAATGGTGTAGTACTGATCACTTAGTTGTTTGATGATTATTAGTTTAATGTTTACTCTCTCACTTCACAGTACAGCCTCCGAAGGAAAGGCCATTGTCCATTTCGACCACCAGTGTAGCCCAAGACCCTAGAACACTGCCGGGCTTGAGCTTTCAGACAATGTTTCAGAGCAAGTTAATAGCTTTCAATTGATTTAATATATTAACATATTTGAGAATGTTTATAAAAACATGAAACTAAAATGTTTCATCATATCTCAGTTTGAGGTATAATACTTCAGATTTCCTCCTTTTACTTACTCTATTATTAGGAAAGGTATTAAATATTGTGTAACTATGAGTTAAAAGTTAAACAGCAGACTTGACAACTCAGACTTAAAATCTCAAAGACAGGAAAGAAGGTTTTAAAATCTTATTAATTTTACTTGAATCTTTGGAAATTGAGTAATATTTCTTCCTTTCCTTTTCAGAGAAAAAAATATCCTAAGAGGCCAGGAGGGTTATTCCTATGAAATGTTTTCTTCTTCCAAAGGCATTGTCAACTGGATTACACATTTTCCAAATACAATCTCTTATATAACCTTTCCTTGGGATTTACCTTTATTGAGAGTGATATAACTTCAGATAGAGGCTGATTTCACCAACCAAATGATTGTGACTCAGTCTTCTGGTTGACCATTATCATGTAAGAAAACTCAGGTAATTCCAGGTAAACCAATTTTTTTAAATTGTTTAGTTGTTTATTTATTTATTTTTATTTTACTTTAAGTTCTGTGATACATGTGCAGAATGTGCAGCTTTGTTACATAGGTATACACATGCCATGGTGGTTTGTGAGGGGCAAGGGGGAGGGAGAACATTAGCACAAATACCTAATTCATGTGGGGCTTGAAACCTAGATGACAGGTTGATAGGTGAAACCAATGCCTTTTATGTGGTTTTGGCTTTGTTTTGATTCAATTAGTTAAGCAAGTGTTTCTCTTGCTTAAGAGAAAAAGTATAGTCCACTTTTTTCCTATGCATTCCTGTTGCTGACTGTGCAACCTGATTTCATGAAAGGTGGCCTGGACCTGGCAGCTCTATGCAAAGCACACCTAACAGAAACTTGATTTTAAGCAAGGCATGAATGAGTCCTCCCTGAGAAAAATGTCTCACCTGATTATAAGCGTCTTGGACTATCTTCCCTGATTTTGAGACAAAGATTTTCTACACATGGCAGCTGGAGGGCAAGCTAGGAGGCAGCTAACTAAATTTGCAATATACTAGCAACAACTCCATTCTGAGAGAAGGGGAAAAGACCAAAGGGATTTCATTTGGTGTAAGCTGTTAACTTGTTGGAGAGATTCCAAAGAATGTTTTCGAAATATGACTGTGACTTTTAGTTTCTTAGTCATTTGAACGTTTTTATTTGTAAAACAAAAGACTAGGATTAATCTCAACCCTGTTGCATTAATACAAGTTGGTGAAATCTGCCTTATCTATCTGTAAGAAAACACCAAGTCCTATTTTACATGATGAACTTAAGTGTTGGGATCTGAAAGTTTTAGGAAAAAAGGCCAGATAAAAAATGTAACAGTTCTTAAGGGCCAGTCTCAAGGACTTTAAAGCCTGAAGCTACTTAAAGAAGCAGTTTGTTCATGACTGACACAAATGTAACATTTCTTTTGCAAAGTGTGAGCTGGAAGTTAGGGTATTTCTCTTTTCAAAAGGAGGTAGGTCACCTTAAGCACTTTGGTCTGGCTTTGACTTGCCGGAGGGACTCATGGTTAAGAATTTGTCTCTTAGTCATGGAGGTTCTTCAATATTTCTGCCTATATTAGGTTTAGCTAAGAATATAATTTCATCTTAAAAGTCAATTGCTTATTAAAAATCTTGACAGCAACACAAAAACCCAAACAATTCAATTAATAAAAAAAGGAAGATACTGATTTTATTTATATTTTAAATATCTCTGAATAACTCAGTAATGTCAATGACTTCAATTGTTATCTATTTATCCTGCAAAGAATGTAATAATCATAAAACCATAGCAAATAATATTCATTAAACATCAGACATATACTGAATATTACCATTATTGATAGAGTTTGAAAATAAACTATGCTTTTGAGGTACTTAATCTAAGGCGATATATATTACTGACTTCTTTGAAAAATGAAGTAAATTCTTCCCCCTGCTGAGTAGATCTGTGGAATTAAGCAATTCATTGGGACTCAGTTTTCTCATCTGTGAAATAATAAAATAAAAACTCAAAAGTGAGCACTGGGGTATATTATCTCTAAGTTGCCTTCTAGCTCAATCACTTTATGATTCTAAATAGCATATCTTCATTCCAATGTAAATTTTTCTCATCAATAAAACACTTAACTGCTCATTTTACAAATATAACTTAAGCTTTGTAAGCCAGAGCTGCTAAAAAAGCAATGAGAACCTAATTTGATGAAAGTGAACGAAAGTATTCAAATTTGACATATTGCCTTTACAAGTATTAATAAAAAATCAAATAATACACAATTCCCCACTCTTCAGTGATTACAGAATAAGAAAGTACTATTACTGCTTTTCATGCATGCTACTTTTCTCTTTCCAATTACTGCTTAAATCAATGGTAAAAAAAATTTCCCTTGAAATGTGTTAGCAACTTCCTTCATTTTCTGCAAATAGAAATAACTAGTTTAAAGGAAGAACCTGAAATAAATATCACTGATAGCACTTTAGCATTAGTGCTAAGAATGAGATTTTAAAAGATAGGTCATTGCTATAACTCTATTATAGTAAAAATCTATATTTGGAACAACATAGACTATATTTGAGAAAATATAGACATAGCCCTTTAAATGATCCCAATATTATAAAATAGCAGATCATTCTATAAGTTGCAAAGATCTCAGTCTTGTGGGTGGAGAAAAAGGAAAGTGACGGTGTGACTGCAGTGATCTGGGAGAGACGACAATTACAAGTAGAGAGGGACCATTTCTGTGCTAAATAGGTTAATTTTTGGCAGAGAGACTCTCCCTGATCTAGTAAGTTAATGAGGCTTTTACTGAATTAAACCAACTTGGTGAGCTTTGCTAAAGCTTTGGAGGCCGTCAGAATTCTGCCAGCAATAGACACTTGAAGTATTTGAAAGAAAGAGAATAAGCATCTCTTGAATAATCAGGAACCACTTTAAAGAATGTTAAATGTATAGGTGAACAGAATTAAGAAAATGAGTAAATATTTTAATCATAAGGCTAATTTTTAAAGAGTTTCAAAGCATAAAATGCTTTTCTTATTTTTTTCTGAAGCTTTCTACTATAACATTGATTAAAGAAAAATGTAAAGAAGAAAGGGGTAAAACAACCTAGCAATCAATGCCACTATTATTTGAAACCTAAGAGGTAAGAATTACCATTATTATATAAAACCTAAGGGGTAGAAACCGTATTTAGTGACCTGTGCCTCTGTGATCTGAGGTTTCTCTTTCCAAAATTTGTCTCTTGCTGAGGAAATGTGCCTGTAAGCCTATGCTCACAGATGGTTGTACAACCACAGAGATGATTCGAAGTGAAACTGTGACTTCAGCCTTTGCCTTGGGCTCCCAATTCAGCTTCTGTGCATTTCCCATTTCCCATGAATCCCTCCCTGCCACCAGCCACCCATTACCCAGGATCTGCTGGTCTGACATCTATGTTTCATAATTAATAGAGTACCATTCATGTTGGTAAGAAACCACAGGGAATAAGGGCCCCAAATTGTTCCTTCCTTTTACACCCTGTTATTTTCATCAACTGTTATCGATAGTTCCCAGATTGGCAGATTTTATAGCCCAGTAAAAGTCCAACAACCACCACAAAATGGGAGAGTGAAGGGGAAAGAAAGAGCAGTAAAACAGAGCTATCAGTTCAAGATTGGGTTGATAAGAGGAGAACATTCTCACACATACACTCACACACACACTCAAACACCCCCCCGCACTCACAAACTCACCTACACTCATTCACACTGATATCCACACTCACACACTCACACCCACAACCACGCACACCCCCTCACAAACACCCCCCCCACACTCACAAACTCACATAAACTCATCCACACTGATATCCACACTCACGCACTCACACCCACAACCACGCACACTCCCCACAAACACCCCCCCACACTCACAAACTCACTCCCACACAGTCACCTACACTTATCCACATTGATATCCACACTCACTCACACCCACAGCCACCCACACCCCCCCACAAACACCCCCCCACACACTCACAAACTCACACTCCCACACACAGTTGCCTACACTCATCCACACTGATATCCACACTCACACATATCCACAGAAGCACAAACCCACACCCACATACTCACAAACTCATATTTCCACCCACAGTCACTCACATCACTGACACTCATATGCACACTCACACACAACCACAGCCATAATAACACACACACACTCACAAACACACCTACAGCTACGTACACTCACACAGGCACAACCACACATACTCAAACACGCATGAAGCCCCACTCACACACACTTGCCCACACATTTTTCCCAACACTTGCCATGTGGCCTCAATCCATAGTGCCACTAGCACAGAAATCAGTAGGTATCAGGGAGCCCCACAGAGTGTGAGCAGATGCAGTATGGTATTTCAGTGTGGCTTTCCCTCCCCTTGCTTCTCTAGAGAGCACATGGCTGTTGGTAACATTTTCCAAGCTGGTAAAAACCTGCCAGCATTGAGAAGAGGCTTGATTCTTGCTCACCACAGGCCTTCTGTGGCATTCCTTTCAGCATTCCAGAAGCAGTTGTATTGATCGTCTACACATTTCCATTAAGGAGATGTCTATCTCACCTGCACTCCTGTGCAGATTTCGAACCAACTCAACCTAGTAAAATCCTATCCTTATACTGGGGAGAGGAGAGAAAGCCAGAGGTGGTGCCTGAATTCTCTGATACCTCTCTTAGCCTTCTCCAGAAAAGCTGATCACCTCTCCCAAATTTATCCTATTTTTGCCAAGTAAGGGAATCAAAACATAATGAAATAAAAGTCACCTTTTTGCACCAATATTATTAAAAATTAAAATTTTATTTGTTTTTATCATAATTTATTATTTGTAGTATTATTTATAATTTTATTATATATTAAAATAACATACCCACAACATGTCATAATCTCAAAACAAAAGAAAGCCCTTTCATCAGTTTCTGCAGGCCAGAGAGAGCCACATTATTGAATGAGATGTTCCTGTATTAACATCTGCGGCTCATTGAGCTACATCAAGGGTATTTGTCTGTTAATAAACTGCTTAGTCACCAGCTTTCATTTTCCATTGATAACTCAGTTGCACTATGCTATCTTTCCCTTGCATTATTTTAAAGCACACCAGGTGGCGATAAGGAAGCATATAAATGCCGGTAGCTTTCATCTGACATGAGAATTTATGAATTCAAAACAAAGCCCTTGTATCTCAAAATTCGATTCGTTTGTTTATTAAGAAAAACTGATCACTATAACGAAATCAAGTCTACGGAGCAAAAACCAAAAGCACTGAAACCTTCCAAAACATACATTTGTTACATTTGTTCATTTAATTTTTTTGGGTATGTTTCTTCTAATCTCTATTCTCTCTCTTCAATGGATTTTTTAAATGTGTGATTCACTCAAAATTTAGGCTTTGTTGCATTGAAGCTGAATCATGACTTCTAACACCCTTTAGTCCCTTGAGTCTCTGTGGCCATTTTTGACTGCTTGTGTCTTCCAAATCCCCAACTGTTCTTAGCCCACCTTTCCCAGTGCTCATCTGTGTGATAGAGGTGATTGTTACTCCTGCGCTTCCCCTATTATCAGGTCTTCAAAATGACACATCTGTAAGCTGTTTATATCTCTACAGAGCGGGTTGGAGAACAGAGAGAAAAGGATCGTTAGTTTAGAAAGTGACCCTTCTCAAATGGCATTTGCACTCAAGAACTGAAAGGTATGTGAGCAGGGCCAATGGAACAGATTTGATATTTAAAGACACTCTTGCTTAAATTGCAGTAGGTAGCAGTTCTCAATTTTGGATTATGAAGATGATGAAGGAGAAGAATAGTGTGAAGCTTAGGGGAGGAACGTAAGGGCAGGGAATAAAATGGGAATGTTACATTCAAGCAAGAGTGCTTGTCATCACCCTTGTTTTCTGTCATTGGACCAAACTAGGCAGCCAGAACACTGTGGCTTTTGAGGTATATCAGCTACTCTAGTTCTTCTCAGCCCTCACTTGGAGAGATTAAAAAATGTTGACGATTCAGTTCCACTCTCTTATAGTCTGAATTAATAGTTCCAGAATGAGGGTGTTTTTTGCTTATTTTACTTCCCCAGGTTGATTTTACAGTGAAGCCAGGACTGAGAGCCAAATGATATAACCAAAATATGAAGGGACGTCACTTCAATCTTGGTACCTCTTCCTCAATCATGGTAAGAATTTTTGTGATGCAATCTGTACCTGGAGCAAAGGGAAAATGAGAAAATAAATCCAATTTTTTTCCATTGGCTTGTATCATTATTAAACTGATTTATAACGTGTATCAATACTGATTTATCAGAGTTGTCAGATAACCTTAGCAAATCTATGTTTCCCCTAGAGTTCATCTATAAAAGTGAAAATATGTAAATTGAGAAGACACACAAGTTTGCAGAAGAGCTGCCATGTTTATTCATTATGATAGAACATTAGAACTAGAGCAGATCATAAAGATCATCTGTGTATTTTTCAAACTGCAGCTATGATCTAGTAGAGTGTTGTGAAATCAATTTAGAAAGGTGCAACTAGCATATTTATGCAAGAAATAATATGATAGAATAAAGTAGATTGGGAGGTAAAATATCGGAGTCCATCACATGCAGTAAGTGTGTTTTGTGGCTGTTTGTGAAACTTCATTGTCATGACCTATTTCTTACAGTGGGTGGTCATCAAAATGTGTGACAGCCACGAGTTGAAGCCAGTTCTGTGTCTTCACTGATGAAACAAATGGATTCCAGGGAAGTTAAGGAAATTACTCACATTCACACAGCCAGCTTGAAAAACACGATGAAAACTAGGCTTCCTGATTATTGTTGTTTTTAGGTTTCCTTTTGGGGAGTATTATGTCGTATAAAATGGGAAAGTCTTTGGAGAAGCAATAAAGTAGGATGCCTTTGGAGTCGTATAAAGTAAAAGGCTTCAAATTTGAGGAGGCTAAAATGGAGAAAAGTTAGAATTCAAATTTGTAGTTTAAATGTAATCATATTAGATTCTGCTACTTTGTAGAGTCATTTTAACTTTTTGTTTTAATCCAGAAACCATTGTTTTGGGAAGATATACTGGATTAAAGTGCAAGTTGGATTGAGACATAGGGACTCAAGAAAGAAACGATGTGTGGCTATTGGAATGTGACTGAAAAATATCTAAACTGCAGTGACAATGACAATGGAAGGCAAAGAAACCTATGGGACCATTTAGATCTGTCGTAGACTGGACATGGGAAGAGAATGACTAGAGGTCAGTGTTTCTCAAAGTCAGTTTGGTCATTTACATTTTAATCACTTGGGATCTTTGTTAAAATTCATATTCTTGGGTTCTCCTTTGGCTCTTCTGAAATGGGTGAGACTTGGGATTTTGTGTTTTCACATATGCTGCCACGTGATTCTTATGCTCTGTAAAGTCTGAGAAGCACTGGATTCAGATATAATAAAAAATCAGGTATCACTTATAATCAAAATAGTTCTAAGCTAATTTTGTTAGCCTGTCTGTAAGTGAGGCACAGTTCCAGAAGATGATGGAAGTGATGGTGTAGTATATTGAGAGAAGGCCATCATTGATCTGGTATATAGACTTTCTTACTACTTAACAGGAGACAAAAATTGCCTTCTGCTCTGTCTCTAATTGCCTTTATTCATTCACTCAATCCATCACTCAACATTGAACGCCTCCTATATGCCTGGTACTCTATGGAGCTCTGGGAATGAAAAGGTGAGCAGAGGCTTATATTAGAAACATAATTCAATTTATGGTCATATCCAACATCTCTCCCAGTTTAACAGCATCTTCTTTAGTCCTTGGAAATTACAGGTCCCTGTTCCCTTTGCCACATTCTCATTCCCAAGTCACAACCAAATGGGTCAGGAGTGTACACTTACCCTGATGCCAGGCAGTCAATGGACCAAATGCTCTCTCTGCAGAATTTGAAGATGGTGACATTATGGCTGTAGTCAGTAAATTGTTGACTGTGAGAGTATGAGTTATAACTTTATATCCCAGTGATGGTCACAGCATCTTCATGGCTAAGTCCTTTACATGTCACTTTCTAAAGAGGTCCTTAATGACCTCCCAGAATAGCTCATATTCTTCCCTTGTTTCCTTCATAACAATTTAAATTAATTAATTGTGATAATTATTTGTTGCCAGGTTTTCCCCACTAGAATATGTTTCATGAAGGCTGGGTTGCTCATATGTTATCTTAAAATAGCTCTATGCTTTGCAACATAAATAAATTTTTGATAGATGCATGATCACAAAATTTACTTGAATTCATTCCATATTTAATAATTTTAAGTGGGCCCAAATAGGTCTTAGATTTAAGATTTTCTTAAACAGTTATGTAATAATCTAGTTTTCTAGTTTACTCTCTTTCATCACCTACTATTGTGAAAAGCCAGAAACCAGATTACATCACTCTTGTCGTCATACTTGAAATGTTTCTTATCTCTTGCTTGATTTGTTCAAAAAATTAACATAAGGATCCTTAAGCCCCATTAATGCCTAAGATTTCAAACACTTCCTAATAATTCGTTTCTCTTTCTTCATCTAAATAAATATTTGCCTTCCATTTCATTGCTCACATTTCCCACATCTATCAGCAAGTCCTGCCAATGCTTCTGTCAATTCCTATCTTAAATTCATCCAGTTTTCTCCACCTCCTTCTGCACTCCTCCATCCCAGTTCAAGTCACCATCATCTCTCACCTGAACCACTGCAATAGCCTGTTAACTGGCTTCTCTCCTGGAGCTCTTTTTCCCCAAAATGACAGAGTAATGTTTGGTAAATAGGAATAAGATTTTGTCTCATCACCACTTAAGACTTCCTGTGGTTTACCAAAGGCACTTAGAATAAGCTCCAAGCTGCTTTGTCTGACCTACCCATTCTGGTCCTGCCTACTTTTCTGACCTTAAATTATTCCACTCTCCCAGTTGTTGACTATCCTCCAGCCACACTGAATTGCTCTCCAGTCCCTGGACACACCAAGCTCATTTCTACCTCGGGCTTTTAGTAGCTTACTTTTTAGCTCAGCTCTTATTTCTGCCCTTTGCCCTCCTCTCCACATGGCTGGCTCCCTCTTGTCACACACTTTCAATGCCACCTTCTCAGAGAGGCATTCCCTGACTAACCAATCTAGAGAAACACCTGCTTACCAGTTTCTACATCATCCTACGTTAACTCTCTTCCTGGCCTTATCACTGTGTGTTAGTATTCTTGTTTCTTTAATGTTTCTATCGTTTCTCTCACTTCAGTAGAGAGTAAGCACCATGCAATCAGAACATTGGCTCTCAAATTCACACTTGTTTTCCTAAAGCCCAGACTGTGCCTCTTGGGTATGGTAGAACCTTGATAAATATTTACAGAAAGCACAAACTGTTGCATAAAGATGTAAGAGCTCTAACCTGGAACACCTTTTCTGGCCACAAACTGAAAATTTCCCCCAAGTGCATTTATTTTAGCCAAACAAAGAATCTCACAAAGGATAACAGTTTATTCTTTACCCGTAAGTGTGTACAATCTTGAGTCTCCCCATACATCAATTGTACCAGGGAAGAAAAAGCACTTTCACTGTTACCTATGTCAGCAGGGATCGGAACAGCTTCAGATAGAAGAACTCTGGAGTTCGGATCTTGTCTTCCACCGATCTCCATGGAGGGAAGGATGAATCACTTAACCTCAGGGCTTTCTTGCTCTGCCTTCGGATTAATTATATTGACCTTTCTGGCAGGGTTCACAGAAGAGTTAACTAATCAATATCTGTAAAGCATTTGGATAATGAAGACAGCTACAGAAATAATGATGATAATAATCTGTTTTGCTGATGCATAGGATAAGCAAAGAAAAAAGGCCACAAAATATATTTTTATGCTGTACAAACTTTTATGGTGATGTGCAAATATTGTGCAACCTTTACTTGGTACAGACTACCTTTTATTCTATGAGACCTAGACCCTCAAACTGTTGCTTCCTTAAAGGCAGCTATCCTAATATTAAAAAAACAAACAAAAACAAAAATCAAACACTATCGTGTCAGGTTGGAGCAATTTTCTACTTTTTACTTGCCTAGAAGTGGAAAATTTCCACCATTTTATTATAGTGCTCTTTTGTGTCAGAGAAGACATAAAACGTGCACTTAAAATTACTATAGACTGAAACCATCCAGATGGGTGTTCTGTTCAAATTTCTTTTGATGCAAATGGCCGGGAATGTTTCTCTCTGTATTTCTTTCTTTTTTTTATTTTTATTTTTAATTTTTTTTCATAAAAGATGGGGTTTCACCATGATGGCCAGGCTGGTTTTGAACTCCTGCCCTCAGGTGATCCACCCACCTCGGCCTCCCAAAGTGCTAGGATTACAGGCTTGAGCCACTGCGCCCAGCCCTCTCTGTTTGTATTTCTACTGGAGAAGAGCCCCTTCGTTAGGCGATTGCCTTCTCTCATATTCTGTGGTTATGCTAAGGTTGTTGAATGGTTAATAAGAATATTAACCATTTGCTGTTTTGAGTAGGGCTGCCTCTTGGATAAAAATGAAAGGAATGAATTTAGTTTGGATTACCAACATTTTCTTGCACTTTAAGTATCCCTTCCTACTACTACCTTTATATTCTGTGTCCTAAACTCAAGTCAAAAGATTCTATTACGTGTTTCACATCTGTACCCTTCCATAAAATGGTGCTTTAAGAAAATTGTGGGGCTAATGAAGCATTTTATCCAAATAAATGCATTCCTAATGGAGCATCTGTTAAGCAGTTAGCATTTTAGACAGAGAACTTTCTGGCGTTCTGTAGATCATGTCCTATAATACTGCCTTACATCACCAATATTGTTATGGTTTAAAGCTTGTCCTATTTCAAGTTCAATAAGTGGGTCAAGGTTGAATCAAGACCATAGTTTTCTTTTTTGATAATCCCATTGTCATACCCTCTATAAAGTTACTCCATCAGAGCCAGGAAAGAATGCTGTATCATGACTGAACTTGGGGGGTAGATTGCCTTCGCAGTCTGTTTTTAAGACAGGTATAAATTATGAACCGTTATTGTTGAATAGAAGATAGATTTAACATAGGGAATAAGTAAAGAGAGTAGGACCCACCATGACATGAGGCAAAAAAATCAAAATCAAATTTCTAATATTCCCAATTTGAAAAGATACTAGTAAACTCGAAATTCTTGCTAGCTTCAAAGAAGCCATAACTCAGAGACAGTTTTCTCTGAGGTGTTTTGTGTACTCTGAAACATTCAGAAAGTCATGCAACTTTGTGCCTGTAAATGCTGATAAAATAAAGTTTTGCACGTGTGATACTGTCAAACTGGTCAGAGTATCATTGTGTTATGGAAATTTTTAAGGAACTATTCCTCAGATATGAACGAAATATGTTTTTTAATGAATCGAAAGCATCAGAGAAGTGCTCTTTCACAGCTGCTTGATATCTTTGAACACCCTGTGTCCAGGTTCCCTTTCATAATTAGAAGTGCAAAAGGAAAACTCAGCCTTCCCGAGTTGCAGAGAATGTTTCATATGACAATAAATGGCTGCCACCATATATCCTCAGTTGACAGACAATAAAAGACAAAATTGGTGTACTAAAAAATGATGGTAGGGCTTTGGAGACGGGAACGGTGGTGGTAGATTTGTTAAACTGTTATTTTGGCTCTAATCTTTCTAGAGGACAAAGAGGATGGAGAGATTTTTTTCTTCTTCTTTTTCTTCTCAACCCCCATATTGTGAAAAATTATATTTATCAAAAACAAAACACAGAAACAAGTCCTGAAATAAATAATGTGGACCTTCATATAAGAAAAATAGGAAGGCAGTCAGCATCGTGAAATCAGGGTTTGGTTGATTCTTTCTATTCTGGGGCCTTTACTCTTGCCCTTCTTCCCACAGTGTCTTCAGATACCCACGTAGCTCCTCCTTTTCCTGCCTTCTGATCGTCTTCAAATGTTCCTTACCTGGGAAGTCATCTGTAGAAAATAGTACCAGAAAAACCAGGATGCCTCCACCTCCATGGCACGTTTGCCCCTTCTTCTACTTTCTATTTCTTTGTAGCATTTATCACTTCCAGGTTTATTACAAACTTGGCTTACTGTCTGACCCTTATACTAGAATTTAAGCTTCATAATGGCAAGTACATTGTCTCTTTTTGTGACTCTTATATTCCTGGAGCCCACAATAGTATCTGTGCAGTACAGGGGCTTATGAAATATCTGTGGAAGGGAATGGATAATTTGCTAAAAATTCAATTGTTTACTGGATTTAATTTTTGCTCTTCCTTGAGTCTCGAGGCGTAAATTCATCTTCTAAGAATTTTTTTCCAGCATTATTTTTAGTTTATTAGACTTACTCTACAATTAGCCAAACTGGACTACTATAGTTGTTGTTTACAAATACAACCTGTAATATAATTGGAAAAATGCTGGTTTTAGGTTTAGACCAATTTCTAGTCCAGTTGTGCCTCAGTTGAGCCTTGGTTTTTCTATGTATAACACATGAAGGCATAGTTATCTAATGCTGCGTAAAGAAGTAGTAGTCTTCGTGAATTAGTGACTTTCCACTGTGTGTTTCAGTTGAAATTGACAATCACGGTGCACTTCCTACAGCAGAGAGGAAAGGTCTCTGGCCTCCAGAGAAGACGCTGCTACAGATAACCTGTAATTTGGGAATGGAGCAGATGAGGGAGTCTCTCTTTTCTGCTGTTATGCTCAGCTATGCTGGCTCCATGTCACAGTAGACCTGATTCTATGTCTTCTTGGCCTCACTTCTTAAGAAATATAGATTTGTCATTTACCTGTGGGCCCCTGAAGGTCCAGAGGCTGTTAGGATAGTTGTCTTATTCACCTGGAGCCAACAATGCTCTTCAAATGTTAGGAGTGTGCCGTGCTGTTCTCATATCCTAAGAAATGTTCGTCATTCTTCTACCCATTTGCCTGTGAGCCCAGTGGTTCAAAATATCATTTTGAGGCTGGAGCCTCTAATCCCACTGTAGCCCCCAGCCTGATGGTGCAGCTAGAGTTTTTAGCCTGTTTTGACATGCCCAAAGGTAGCTCACCATCAATCAAAGAATCACACCCTAAAGAATCTTTTCCAGCCCCAACATTCTGAAGGCCTGCTTGAAATTTGCCTCAGCATGATTGACAGCAGGAATAGTCACTGGCTTCATCAAATAGTTCCCTGGCCCCATGTCTGATTACAGGTAGTGCAAAACAATAGATTCCAGGATCTTCGGATTTTTCCATGATGTTTTGGTTCACATTGATCCATGCACAGTCCTATTATGATATAAAAAATAACAAAAACCATGGATTCTGGAGAAAGGCTGATCTTGTTAGAGAGATGACTTTGATCTGGAAACCTTGAATATAAAGATCCCTTATTCTGCTCACTCTTCCTGGGAGATCTCATCCAGCACATGACTCCATCTTCCACCTCCGTCTGAACTGTGTTCTCATTGCTGGCTGTTCAGAATCACCAGGAAAAGAGCTTAGGCAACAGCATTCTCTAATGCTCCTGGATGATTGTGAAGAACAACTAGGGTCGAGAAACACTATCTACCTTGAGGATTATTCCAAAATTTCTTTCTGTGGCCCATATTTCTCTACTGGCTTTGGCACCCACTTTAAATTGACAGGGTGTCTCCAATTGGATACAGACAATAACAGTGAATACTATGATTAGAGAGCATTTACACATCAGGCTCTGTCTCCTGAGGCTTTCCTACATTTGCTACTCACATTATTCCTAGGGGACAAGCAGTATTATAATCATCCCATTTTATAGAAACACTGCTCTCTTCACCACTATTCTATGCGGTCGCTTATTTTCAGAAGTTATCAAGGCCTAACTGAACTCAGCATGCTGAGATGTCATCAAGGTTTTTTTTTTTTTTTTTTTTTTCCCTTTCCACCTTCTACTGAATTTACTCCTCTTCTCATATCCTTTATTCTGGTGAATGGCACCAGGATCCACGCAGTTGACCAGGTCAGACTCTTGGGAGATATAACTGGCCCTTCCATTCTCTCACTGTTTTCATAACCAGTTTGATGTCATATATTTCATTTCCACAGTATCGCTTAGAGTGTTCTTTTTCCTTTCTTATTGCCATTGCTTTAATTCAGGCAGCTTTTTCCAGAGTCTCTGTAGCTTCCTTCAGTCTCCTTCAATTCAATCTATACATTGCTGTTGAGAAGTTATTTCCAAAGTCCCAATCAATCCTCTTACTTCACTACTTAATGCCTTTTAGCTGATTCTCCTAGCCTTCCTGATAAAAATCAAACTCTTCAACATTGTGCCCAATTTTTCTGGATCTGCTGCTCCAGTCTTTTACCATCCTCTTCTATAACTTGATTCTGACCTTCTACCACCCCGATGTACTCCAGCCTTCAGCTATTAAATTGCTTAAGACCTTGAGCAGAATTTTTCTTGCATACTTCAGTAACTTTGCTCATGCTGCTCACTTCTTCATCCTTTTGTCCATGTAACAGACGTACTTGAAGATGCTGCCTGTTTTTCTGCCTTAGGTAGATATCCTTTCATTGTACTCTCCTAGGATCTTATGCATCATCCTGCAGAAAATCTATCTATTGCACTGTGTCGATATGCTGTATTAGACAGCTTTTTGAAAACAGACCCACTACAGTGGTCCTAGGCTTAGAAAGTGGATCAGGCCAGTACCACACACTTAATAAATGCTGGGTTGAACAAACATATATGTATTGGGAATCTCCTACATGCCAAGCATTCTCATAGGGACTGTTAAGAGAAGGTAAGAACAGGTGATCTAAGAGGTTGCTTTCAGAGTGATCACAGTGTTAGTAATCAGTTCTTTAAAAGAAGTATGAATAAATTACCAGACTTACTGAGTATAGCCTTATTTAATGATAAATAATTATTGATGGTCAAGAATATTTAACTAAAATTAGGTATCCATTTTACAATTCTCTGCAGAGATATTTACGAGTTAAATCTACCTCTGAGTTTAGTCAAACCTTACAGTTTATTAACGTGGTATTGTTGTATTTCAGAAGATAGGCAATGCTGAATCAATAGTAAGCTTGTTTCACTATTCTTAAGCTCTCATAAAAACAGAAAAATAAATTGTCTAGGTTTGTCTGTGTCAAGCAAAGAGCCACCAACCATGTGGTGGCAGTTACAGATATAAGAGCAACATTTAGGAGATGGTAATGAGACTCTGAGTAGAAATAGCAAGAGAGTTTGTGTGATTTTACAAGCTATCCTTAGCAAGGAACTGAATGATTTTAATTCGACTCTTTAAAATTTATTTGATAGAAATGAAATAAATCCAAAGTGTCATGATATTCCCATCTCTACTAAAAATACACAAATTAGCTGGGCATGGTGGCGCACACCTCTAATCCTAGTTACTTGGGAGGCTGAGGCAGGAGAATCGCTTGAACCTGGGAGATTGAGGTTGCAGTGAGCCGAGATTGTACCACTGCACTCCAGCCTGGGCAACAGAGCTAGACTCTGTCTCAAAACAAAACAAAACCAAAACCAAAAAACTGAGAAGTACATCTAAATAAACAAAGTTAACTAAACTAAACACTTTAGATGTCTGGACACCTAATAGACACTTTAGTTTAGCTAACTTTATTTAGCAGAGATATTAGTGAAGAGAAAACATAAAGTAAATAAAAGCCATGCAATTGTATCTTTCCAGTTTGTACAAACCTTACTGCTAAACCGTAATGCTATCACAGTAATTTTAGTTAATATTTTATAATTAGTTTTGTTTATTTGGAGCATGTATGTGTAATTACATTCTACCAATTTCCTTCCTTCAGCAAATTATTAACCAAATTACTTAAATGATGGAAGTGCCTAAATTTTAGAAAACAATCCTAGCTCTTGTATAATGGTGTAGAGAAATCTAAAATAACTATTTAAGAAATAATTTTCAAATTTTCAAAATTAGAATATTATCCCTAAGATTCATTTGATTTGGGGTATGTATGTGAAAATAATTGCCTTCACATAAATGGTCTCATGTGGATATCTTTCACAGCGCTTCCAAACCCACCTGATATTTACAAAAATGTTCCCCAGATTCATTTAAAACCACCTGGCTAGATTCATGTTATGTAGTGCCACAGATTTCTTTGTGAATCATAATGCATGTGTTCATTTACAAACATTTTTATTTTTTAGAACTAAATTTCTCTTCTGTGTGAGGCTTTTCAGAAACCTCTTCTACATTTCATGTCTAGTTCTATTATGCCCTGAGCCACTTCTAAATAATCTTCTCAACTTTGAATATCACCTTGATCTTGTTGAAGTTAAATTTAAGACAGAAGTATATCTTCCAGGAACTAATTTCTGACAGATACTTGGATAGCAGGGAAACCATTTCTCCTGTGCCTAATAGAAAGGAGATTTGCATGCAGGTTGTGAAGATTTTTATGTTGCCTCACTATACCTCCAAAAATTCATATAAAATACATTGGCTGTCCTGAAAACTTCCCCTAAAATATAGCATGTGTTGTTTGACTTTCAATCTGATTGACGTCAGATGAAACAGCATTGTGACTTTGGCGTTGTGATTAAGTACATGCACTCTACAGCCAGACCACCTGGGTTTCAATCCCAGCTGAATTACTTACTGGTTATGTAATATTAGGCAATTTGCTTCTTTAATGATTGATTTCTTAATATCTAAAATGGGCAATATTCCATTTTACAGACTTTATAAGCATCTGTTTTATATGCTTATTTTGAGGATTAAATACATTAATACTTATAAAGTACTTAGAGGAGTACCTAGCATTGGCATATAGTAAGACTTCATAAAAAATAAAAATGAAAATAAATCTAAAATCCTGTTCATTGTGGCTGCAATTTGTCCACTTAAAAGCATTTTCATTTATGTTCCTATGTACAGTAGTCACCCCTTATGTACAGGGGATATGTTCCAACACCCACAGCGGATGTTTAAAACCTAGGATAGTACCAAACCCTATATAGACTATGTTTTGGTGTCTATCTATCTATCTATATACATATATATATAAATATAAATATATATATACACACACACACACACACACACACACGTACATACACACACACACCTATGATTCAATTTATTTTTAAAGTAGGCACAGTAAGAGATTAGCAATAATCATGAATAAACTAATAAAATAAAGCAATTAAGTTCAATAAGGGTTGTTTAAACACCAGCACTGTGATACCGCAACAGTCAATCTATGTGCAATGACTGCTAAATACCTAATGACCAGGTGATGTTCAGGGTGGACATGCTGGGCAAAGGGGTGATTCACATCCTGGGAGGGATGAGGGGTGGAGCAGGATGTCATGAGATTTTATCACATTACTCAGAATGGCAGACAGTTTAAAACTTATGAATTGTTTATCTCTGGAATTTTTCATTTAATAATCCTGGACCTTGGATGAAAGCAGGTAAGTAAAACTCTGAATTGGGGGGAGGGAACTATTGTAAATAATTTTCTGATGAAGTCCCTTAAGTAACAGTGGAGGGAAAATAAAAGTTCAAACATGGTAATGGGAGATGGCATCATAGTCCAAAGCTTTGTTTGTAATTGTTTTGATTTTTGTAGTCACATGACATAGAGTAGCTCGGTATGAGTAACAAAATTTTAGCTTGATAAATATAGAGGGAATTGAATGTGATGCAGTAAGAGGAAGTAGAATTTTTGTTCAGAACTTTCTTACGTAGCACAAACCTTGATCTCATAGGACCTCTTTCTGGTTTATTTCTTCTACACAACCAGTTAGAACAAAATGTATACTGTTTAATCTGAATAAAAGTGAACAAGTTTTTATTTCTAGAATGGATTGGAACTATTTCCCTGTTAAACTAAAGAAAAAGTAGCCAAAGAACAGGGTAAGCATTCACTCAGATCATCTCACTAGTTTTAGTCTGGAAGTAAATTTCAAATTCAGAGGAGAATATACGGTATAAATGTAAATTCTACCTTTATGAAATTAATTCATGAATTTGTTCCCACATGGGCCAAACCTTATGTTCTATTTGGGATGGGGTTTTGTCCACAGGAGTCTGTTACCCTGTGGAAAAAAATAAGCAAAGCTGTTTAACTTTTAACTTATCACACTGATATATTTTTCAGAGAAATTCACTGGATGCAGGAATTGAGAGTGGGAACATTTAAAGATGACTTCCAGGATTCTGGCTCAAGCAGTTGGATGAATGATATGACCTTTAATGAGTATAGGGACAATAGAGTAGAATCAGAAATTTGGGAAAATGTGATGAGTTCAGCATCAGATATGGAGCAGTTTACATGTCTTATAGCACATCCGATGTGAGACACTCAGTAAGCACCTCAACTGTGGGGCTGTGGCTCTGGAGTGACGGGGGCAGAGATGCAGATCTGCAGTTGTCAGTGTGCAGATGGTACTCCAACCACATGAAAAGCCTGACAGGAGGATCGCATGCAGGAAATAGAAAAGAAAATATAGTCTAGAACCTAGAAAAGTATAAGTACTTCGGGGAAGACTAGGAGCCACAAGCGCAGACTTAAAAAATAGTCATTGTTAGAGGTATAATGTAATATTATGGAAATCAAAGAAGTACAATGAGAGAATATGGTCAGCATTGTTAAGTAAATCCTTACATTATTCAAAAAATAGAATGCAATGAAAGATCTAAATGAAATATCTTTGAGTAAGAAAAACAAATAAGGGCTGGGCGCGGTGGCTCACGCCTGTAATCCCAGCACTTTGGGAGGCCGAGGTGGGCGGATCACGAGGTCAAGAGATCGAGACCATCCTGGCCAACATGGTGAAACCCTGTCTCTACTAAAAATACAAAAAATAGCCAGGCATGGTGGCACGTGCCTGTGGTCCCAGCGACTCGGGAGGCTGAGGTGGAAGAATCGCTTGAACCCAGGAGGCAGAGGTTGCAGTGAGCAGAGATTGGGCCACTGCACTCCAGCCTGGCAATAGAGCAAGACTCCGTCTCAAAAAAAAAAAAAAAAAGAAAAATAAGGCAAAACAGTGATTATGTTAATCGCAACTTTAAATAATTCTTCTCATTTTATACACAGACATGGTAAACTTTGCAGGAAAGGACAAGTAGTTTAATATTAGTCAAAGGTCTTCATGAATTTAGAAAGTGTAATAACATGGAAATTTACAACAATCTATTCCTTTCGTAGATGGAAAGGTAAGACCTGGGCAAGGAGAGTGATTTGCCTAAAGTCACCCGAATAGTAAATGAAAGGAGCAGGGACAAAAGTTACAGATTCCTGACTCTCACTACTTGGCTGGAAAAAAATGATTAAATCAAAAACAAAATAATTTATAATAGCAAGGGTTCCTTAGCATTACATAGAATAGATCAATATGAGCAACAAATTGTTAGCCTTATATGTATAAAGGGAATTGAATGTGATGCATTAACAGGAATCGAATTATTTTTCAAAATTCTCTTATTTAGCGCAAACCCTGATCTCATAGGACCTCTTTCTAGGTTGTTTCTTTCAAATAATCAGAATTAGGCAAAAACATATATTGTTTTAACCCAGATAAAAGTAAACAAGTTTTTATTTCTGTGTTGGATTCAAGTTATTTCCCTGTTTAACTAAAGAAATGTAACCAATGAGTGATTAAACTAACCAAAGAAATCACTACTTAGACAGTAATGATGACATGGAGTGCATAAGAAAAATTATTACCTTTAAAGAAGAAGTAATAAGAAAGCCACAATATCCTTGGCAGAAATGGGGAAAGGGATTTGTTATCTGTCTGGGAATGATTGAAATAATGTAAGGTCTGTCTAGAGGATGAATAATGACCTATCCCTTTTGTCATGTTGAGAGGTCCCTGCCACAGAAAGTCACAATCACCTAGTGTGTGTTGATAATCTTTCTGAGAATTATTCTAAGTATCAGTTGTGGTCAATGTGATATAAAGAGATGTAAGTTTCAGGTGTGATCTGTACTTGTAATTTAAGAAGGACAACACTGATAAGCAAGATAAAAAAGGAAACATGATCAACTAAACACTCATTGAGTGTTATTGTTCAATTACTAATAATGAATATGAGAACAATTTTATTTGGAGGGTAGTGAAAGCATGAATGATTATAGAAATTGGCTGTTTTTATTCATAAAATTGAAGAGAAATTATTACTGCTTTTCCAAAGCCACAGTATATTTTATAGTACGATCTCAGGAAGGAAAGTTTATTTTTAGAAAGTCCACCTTGCTGTAGAGTAGAAAGCACTGAAATTTTGAGGAAATCTCTTGGAAGTATTTTCCTCAATGTTTAATAGCGTAGTATTTTTTTGTGTGTGTATGCATGTTCTTACTCTGTGAGAATGTTGTACATTAAGAATCTTGAAATTTAATACTCCGAAGTTACAGAATGTTAACTATTTAAATGTGGTCTCTACATTTTACGATAATGCATCCTGTTAGGTGAGACTAGGGAGACAGATCTCTTTTGGTTGGCTTCTGTTTCTCCCAATGGAAGGAGCTAGTTAATTTAAACATAGATTCTACAATCAACAAGCTTGGATACTGAAATTTTCTGGCTTACCATAAATACAGGTTCAATAAACTATGACTTTTAGGCCAAATATGGCCTACTCCCTCTCAGTGGAACAGAGCCACACCATTCATTACTTGTCCATGGCTCTTTCATGCTACAATGGAATAGTTGAATAGTTGCAAAAGACAGACTATGATGCACAAGTATAAAATATTTTCTATCTGGGACCCAGAGTGGTGCCTATGGTCCCGACACGCTGACAGGCTGAGACAAGAGGATAACTTGAGGTCAGGAATTCAAGAACAGCCTGGGAAGCATAGCAAGACCCATCTCTAAAAAAAACATTTAAAAAAGCTGAGTGTGGTGGTGCATGTAGTACTAGAGTCTTAGGATGGTAAAGTGGAGAATCTTTTGAGCCCAGGAGTTGGAAGATACAGTGAGTTATTATTGCACCACAGCATTCTAGCATGGATGACAGAGTGAGACCCTGTCTCTCTAAAAAAAATTAAATCTGACCTTTTATAGAGAAAGTTTGCTGACCTCTGCCATAAAGGAAGATAATAAAAAGTTCAGTGAGATGGAAATTTTGGAATTAATCTTCTATGTTCAACGTGTTCAGGCATGCTAAAAATATCCTCCCTCCCTCCCTCCCCCTCCCTTCCCCACTTTTCTCATTCCCTCCTTCCCCCCTTCACCCATTCCTTCCTTTTCAGGGTCTCACTCTGTCACCCAGGCTGGAGTGCAGTGGCACAGTCTCGGCTCACTGCAGCCTCCACCTCCCAGACTCACGTGATTCTCCTGTCTCAGCTTCTCTGGTAGCTGATATTACGGGTGTGCACCACCACACCTGGCTACGTTTTGTATTTTTAGGAGAGATGAGGTTTCACCATATTGGCCAGGCTGGTTTCAAACACCTGGCCTCAAGTAATCTACCTGCCTCGGCCTCCCAAAGTGCTGGGATTACAGGCATGAGCCACCATGCCTGGCCCTATTGCTACTTATCTTTCACAGAGAATATTTTAACATATTTTAGAACACCGAACTCTAGCAATTTTATTGATACGGTAGGCCCCTGTCTTTTCATGAGATTTGTCTATCACTTGCCAACATGTGTGTGTCTTACTAGCAGAATACTGTGTCTAACTAGCAGAATACTGTGTCTTACTAGCAGAATACAGGTCTAAATAGCATAAATGCAATCATGTAAAAGCTAGCATGATATTATCTGGAATACGAGAAGTTTCTGCAGTCTATATTATAACAGATGAAGAGGATATAAATAACTTGAGATAAGACAGAGAGGGAATACTATTGCTCCTGTCAGATAAAGGTCATTGGTGATCTTTTGATTGTATTTATTAATTGATATTGAGAAAAAAAACACTCAATAGCTCAATAGGTACATAAATGCATACCAAGCGCAAGGGCTCTGATAATTCACACCAGTAAATATTCCATATTTGCAATGGGAGCTGTGATTGGCATCTCTCTCTAATTAAGTTTATGGTAATCTACTGTCACCTTCCAAGATCCGTTAAGCCCCTGTATTAGCCATAGTTGAGTTATGCAGGGATATGATAAGAATTAACATGACTGCATCTTTCAGTTCTTTACTTTTGGCATTAATCTTGGGAATTCCTCCAAAAATGCATATCATGTTAGTTTTGTTTTATTCTGGGTTCCTGGAGGGGCATTTGCTCTTAGCCGTTTCTACTATAGCAGTACACACACACACACACACACACACACACACACACACACACAGTTTAGAGATTTTGACAGTTGCATAATATGCTTTTCCAAATAATAAAAGCTCAGAATGATCCCTCAGGTCTACTGGACTCTTAATAAGATAAGCTATTTGCAAGACTTCAAATATATTCGAGCTCCAAATTCCTCACTCTGGTGAACCAATATCGGTGGGACTTTGAGTTTCCTGAAATTAGTGTCAACTCAGAGCCAACAGCTAATAATTCCTCATGGATGTAACACATACTATATTTGATGTGTGCTGTTGTGGCCCATTTGCCAGAAGTAACCAATTAAGTTGCCAATTTCTGAATGAAGTCTAGAGTAACAGACAGCTCTGCAGCACCAGATCCTGGCTGCCCCTTTCTCTCCTTCTCTCATTTTTAAGCTCACATTCTTGTTTTGTCAAAACATGCTGTTGTGTTGTCTTGTATAATTTTTTGTAGGATATGTGTAAGAATTCTATCTAGGTGACTGCTTTTTTCTTTGAACTTCTGGAAGGTCTCCTATAAACCCTTGAGAGCCACTCTTTCTAAAATACAATGCTTCTGTGTTCAAGAAATATTTGTTATTCCCTAAAGTACAAAATAATGTCCAAGCATAAAAAGTGTCCACAGTCCTTGTCCTTGCATTCTGTCTTCTCCATGGCTCTTTTAAGAAACTTCTACTTCATCCAAAGAGGTCTGTCGCAAAAAGGAAAACCATAGATCCTATAGCTTTGCTTTGGAGTAGCCTAGCAACTGCAATTACTCAGCCTAGTCCACTTTGTTTGTCATTTCCACTTCAGTTATTTAGTTTCTAGCCTTTCCTCTAGACCAGTTTAGTTTCCATGTTTTCAATGAAATTTTCCATTAGTGTTCAGGTGCAGATTAACTCTGTGTGATCTATCACCTATCTGTATATCACACACATTGCAATAGGTTTATCTTTATCTCAATCTCATGTATAAATGTGAACATGTCTCTGATTATTAGTACATGCTAGTATACTTATTTTTTCTTGTGCCAGTCTCCCTGGCTCAAGAGGCTATGCTTTTAACCATCATTTATGCTGCCTATCTATGCAGTTCACTGCTCTCTCCCATGCCAATCACAAACTTTAATAAACAAAAATGGGCTCCTTTTCAGTAAGACTTTGGTATTAGATCAGATTCTTTTACTATGCGACACTCCAGAAAACCATCACTAATTATTTGTAGCATTCATGGTGAAGCCGATCTCCTATCCCTGATTGCTAAACTTTAAGCTCAGTAAGAACAGAGAGCATATCTTAAATCTATTTTTATCCTGTACATAGTATAATGCTTGCATGTAATAGGAATAGGGGCTTCATTTATATTTATTATCAGGATGTTGATAGTGATTTGAAATTTGCTATAGCTGAAAGTTATTGTACAGTTTCTTTTTTTTGTTTGTTTTTTGAGATGGAGTCTCACTCTGTTCAGGCTGGAGTGCAGTGGCATGATCTCTGCTCACAGCAAACTCAGCCTCCTGGTATTGTACAGTTTTATCAAAATTCTTCTGGAAAAATCATCCTCCATCAGCTGGTTCATTTTATTTCCCTAAGATTTAACTTTTAAAATGATGGTTTTATTTCTCCACATATTCCTTTTCTAACGTGATATTCTGCAGTGGAAATCACAGCTTTCTGTTCTTTAATTAGCTCCTTGTCCTAGAATTATAACACATTGTTTGATTTCTGTTAAAAGACCAATATTTGCAGAGTTGATAGTTGCATATAATGAATTATTGGCTTCTTTACAAGTTGAGAATAGATGTATTTTACAGTTAATATCTGTTCTTAGAAAAATATCTGTTGTTTGACCTCACTAATCACAGTGGGACCTAACAAGCAAATGGAACAAAATCCCAAAATAGACAAATGGGACTTAATTAAACTAAAAAGCTGTGAGTGTGTGTATGGGTATACATATACATATATCTCAACAGCGTGAACACACAGCCTGTAGAATAAGGAAAAATATTTCCAAACTATACATTTGACAAAGGACTAATATCCAGACTCTGCAAGGAACTCAAACAACTCAACATGAAAAAACAAGTAACCTCATTAAAAACTAGGCAAAGGGCATGAGCAGACATTTTTTAAAAGAAGGCATTAAAATGGACAATAAGCTATGAAAAACGGTTCAGTGTAGCCAGTCATCAGAAATGCAAATTAAATCTTGATTAAAGAATCAGGTTGTAAATAAGTCACTCTTAAGTATGTGTGTACTAGAGTGCAGCATTTGTGATCAAGATTATATGGGTTGCTGTAAGGTGAACAGGCAGAGCTTTTTACCATCTGACACTCTGGAATCAGTAGGGCCACACCTGATACTTTTCTGGAAGTGTGATCTCTTATCACCAGTCATCTTACACCAGTCAGAATGAGATACCGTCTTCTACCAGTTAGAATGTCTGGCATGAAAAAGACAAAAAACAACAGATATTGGTGAGGATGTTGAGAAAAGGGACATCTTGTACACTGTTGGTGGGAATGTAAATTGGTGCAACCTCTATGGAAAACAATATGATGATTTTTCAAAGAGTAAAATAGAACTACCATTTGATCCAACAATCCCACCACTGGGTATATACCCAAAGGTTAAGAAATCATTACATCAAAAAGAAACCTTGACTTGCATGTTTATTTATTGCAGCACTATTCACAATGGCAAAGATATGGAATCAACCCAGTATCCATCAACAAATGATTGGATAAAAAAATGTGGTACATATACACCAGGGAATACTATTATTCAGCCATAAAAAGAATGAAATTATGTCTTTTTTCAGCAACGTGGATGAAAGTGGAGACACTATCCTAAGTGAAATACTCAGAAACAGAAAATCAAATACTACATGTTCTTACTTATAAGTGATAGCTAAATATTGTGTGTACATAGACATAGAGTATAAAATAATAGACACTGGAGACTCAGGAGTGTGGAAGAGTGGGAGCAGGTGAAGGATGAGAAATTACTTAATGGGTACGGTGTATACTATTTGGGTGATGACCACACTAAAAGCCCAGACTTCATCACCATCCAATATATCAAGGTAACAAAATGGTACTTATACCCACTAATGCTGTACAAATAAATAAATAAAAACATTAACTTTATAAAAATCACTGTCATTTTATTTTTAAAAATGATTTCTGGACAGGGATCATTATTTACCAGTCAGGACTCTGCCTTGTCCGCATGAATGTTTTTCACTATATATATATATATATATATTTTTTTTTTTTTTAGAATAGTAAAAGCTTCTGCTTTGTATCTTAGTGAAAGGAATGGATGTTAAATATCTTTAGGGAACAGATAATGCAAAAATATTTATGTAGTTTCAATAACATACCCAATGATCATAACTGTTGATAATTATATGGCTGGAAAACATTACAAATTATAAAGCATTTTTGTCTTATATTGTTTTATCTTTTGGTCAGAGAAGACAAAAAGTACAAATAATGTTTATGTTACATATATTAATATATTTATATATTTTTCTCTTCTTTTTTTTAACTCATTAAGTTGACACCAAAAAGAATGCTTGTAGTAGATCTATATTCCCTTAATTCAAGGTATGTAGATTGTCCTCTAAGATTTTAAATGATGCTGTACATTGTATGGCATAATGATATCATGAGACAAGGACTAATGTGTATTATAGGAAATTATATTTATGGTATTGCTAATCATCTGAGATTTTCAAATAGAATAAGGTATAAGATTCATTTGTTGGACCCTACTCTACAAAGATTGTTGCACTTTGAATTTTATTTTCCCCTTGTGTTTATCTAAATACATTATGGGGAACAAGTATATCATTATAAGAAATATAATGTATGCATTATTTCAAGATCTAAAAACTCTGTTTAAAAAACCATCATGACATTCTATTTTTATTAAATGACTTATCTTTTTTTTTTTTGTATTTATTTATTTGTTTATTTGAGAGGGAGTCTTGCTCTGTTACCCAGGCTGGAGTGCAGTGGTGCGATCTCGGCTCACTGCAACCTCCACCTCCTGGGTTTAAGGAATTCTCCCATCTCAGCCTCCTGAGTAGGTAGGACTACAGGTGTCTGCCACTATGCCTGGCTAATTTTGTATTTTTAGTAGAGATGGGTTTCGCCATGTTGGCCAGGCTGGTCTCGAACTCCTGACCTCAAGTGATCCACCAACCTCAGCATCCCAAAGTGCTGAAATTACAGTTGTGAGCCACCATGCCCAGCTTAAATGACTTATACTCAAGCAAAAGGTCTCTGTTTTTTAGAAGTAGAAAAAAACCTCATTATTGAGCTCAACAAACATTATGCGGCTTCTTTCAAAAATATAATTCATGGAGGAGAAAACTCACCATATCCTGAGAAAGAAGACTAATCTTTAAAAATTGGTACATGTGTTACAAAGTTCTTTCATAGGCAAAACCAAAATGTGCTTCCTTATGATTTCTAGACCCCGTTTTTTTTTGAAGCATGGAAGAGCAGGCCTACCCTCTCTTTGACATAGCAACTGTTTTGAGTAGATTATGACTTTTCCTAGGCTTCATGTCTTAATCTTTATCCCTTCACTGATTTTCCCTAGACCACAGGTGCCAGAGTGTTCTAGTTGCTTCAATCTGGGTAATTGCTAGTGTATGTGTCATTTTAAAAGTGTTGTCTGTGGTGTTTTAACGTGGTGCTCATATTGAATACAGTACTGGAGATGTTGTCTTCCCAGATCAGAATAGAGCTGGTTATTCTACCTTTGAGTGATCTGGACAATGTTTTTCTATTAACCCAGAATAACTTTGACTCAGATAGTTCTGAAAGCAATATTTTACTGTTGGGTTTTCCATAAACGTATAATCACCCCAATGCCAACCCAAAACCTTGACCGGTTATCCTACATTTCTTAAAAAGGTAATTTCTATTACATTTTCTAATTTGTTATTACAGATGTATAGAGATTATATTCACAATAGCAACAAAAACCTGAGAATATATCTAACAAAATATACATAAGACTGTTCATGAAGAGTATTGCTGTGATCTGAATGTGTTACTCAAAACTCATTTGTTAAAACTTAATCAAGAAGATGACAATATTAAGAGGTAGCCCTTTAAGGACTGATTAAGTCATAATGGCAGGTCCTCATGGATGAGATTAGTACCTTATAAAAGGGCTTGTGTGTGTGTGGCAGGGGTTATCTGTTCTTTCTGTTGCATGAGAACATAGCATTTGTCACTTGTAGAAGAGCCAGCATTCAAGGCACCATCTTGGAAGCAGAAACCAGGCCCTCACTAGACACGACTTTCCAACCTCCAGAACTGAGAAAATAAACTTCTGTTGTTTGTAAATTTTTTAAAAAAGTTAATTTAGCACTTCACTTGAAATCTGTTGGATGTCATCTCGTACCACATAATCAAAAGCATTTTCATCACTTTTATGGTTTCGGTGCATAGGAGAGGATCTATTACATAGTGGCTGCTCAATAAATGTTCTTAAAATAAATATTAATGAATTAGCTATCTTAGAATTTTTCTTTAATGTGTATTTTATCAGCATGGTTTTAATGGAACAGTTAGAGCAGATTATATAATTATGATTGCAGGCTCTATTCAATTCACTGATATAAATACCATGTAAGACAAGAATAGGGTTTGATGGCAATCTATCAGGGACTCCCTAAGGCTTCAATTAAATTCCACAAGCATTTATCAGAGCTATATATGTGGCAGGCCTGTGTAGTCATTAACAATATGTTCCCCTCGAAAAATACACAGGCTACTTTTACATGGCCCTATTAATCAACACTTATTGGGTACAGCGATACAACTAGCTGTTAATTCATCCATCCATACCATTATTTATGTCTCATTTCACCTTCTACTTATAGAGCTATTATTAGAGATATTTGATGTACCAAGATAAACTATGCCTTCAGCATTTATATAATCTGACAACCTGAAAATACTATCAAGAAGATATTAGGATGGATTTTAATGATTAATTCATAAGAAAACCACCTCCACTAGACTGTATAGTTTGGCATTATAAAGGCCTATTTTTTTTTAATCAGTTCCTCCCACTATTGTCCCAGTGATCTTAGATAAGTTACATACATTTTCTAACTTCAACACTTTCTTCACTTGTAAAACATAGATACAAATAGCTCGTCTCAGAGGGTTGTTTGCAGATTAAATAAGATAATTAACTATCTCAAATCTGATTCCTTGGGAAATGTATTCTGAGCCTCTGGTATTTGCATACAGAGGGTTAATTGGAGAAATTTCAGGGAATCAACAGCTAGGAAGATTTGAGGGACTTCTAGGAACTTTGAGATTTGTGTAGAGGGAGAGGCTGAACTGCTCTGCAACAGAAGTGACAGATCATTCCACAGAGAGCTCTGGAGCTGGGATGTCTTCAGGTGTCTCCAGCAAAGCAAAGGAGTGGTTCTTTGCCGTATTACCAGGACCAGTTATTGGATATAGGTAACTCCCCAGGAAGAAAACATAGTCTTGGATAGGCGGCCTCCATGAACAGAGAGGAATAGCAGAGGAGGATTCAACTGAGCTGTCAACAGCTGACTATGCTACCGCTAGGTGTTCAGGGTAGTACAATGGCTGTTGCACGTTAACTGAATAATAAATACTAGATATTATTATACTTATTTATTACTTAATTTATTTACCTATTTTTAAGATATCCTCTTTTAGAATTATTCTTTGACCTCCGTCAGAAATTATTCTGGTGAGCCCATTAAATTTATCAGTTCTCACTTTTCTTCTCTGAGAAAGGTATCTGTTTTTTAAAACTTTGTTGATTCACAGTGGACCTAGAATAAATGGATCTATTTAAAGTGTAGAAACAAACAAATTTTCTCTCTCAAACACACATGCATGCACACCTGTGAAACCATCACTGCAATCAAAGTGTGGAACATTTCCATCCCTTCCAAAAGAAACCTCTTGCTAATTTGTAAATAGCTATCCTTCTACCCTAGCCCCCAAGTAGTAACTGAGCTGCTTTCTGTCACTATACACTAGTTTGCCCTTTTAAGAATTTTATATTAATGGAATTATACTTTTTTGGGGAGGGGGTCTGGCTTCTTTAAATCAGCATGACTATTTTTAGATTCATCCAAATTACAGTGTATAGTGTAATGAATAGTTTATACTTTTTATTGCTGAATGGTGTTTTACTGCATGGGTTTACTGCAGTTTATCCGTTCGACTGTTCATAGATGTTAAGATTGTTTCAACTGTTTAGCTATTCTAAATAAAGCTGCTACGAACACTCAGATGCAAGCTTGGTATAGATATATCCTTAAGTTTCTCTTAAGAAAATATCTAGGGAGGGAATGGTTTGGTCAGATGTGTGATTAGCAAATATTTTCTCCATCTGTGTTTTGTCTTTTACTATATTTAACGATGTCTCTTGAAGAACAGAAATTATTAAATTATTGAAGCCTTGTCAATCAACTTTTTCTTTTATGGTTTATGCTTTTGGTGTTGCATCTAAGAAACTTTTACCTTACTCAAGGTCAAAAAGATTTTCTACTATGTTTTTTGACTTATTTAGGTCTATAAACCATTATTGATTATTATTTTTTTCATAAGGCATAAAGATCAAAGTTCTTTTTTGGCATATTAATATCCAATTTTTCCAGCAGCATTTATTAAAAAGACCATATTTCCTCCACAAAATTAGCTACTTTCTACAAATAATATTTTTATAAAACAGCCAAATATATTTGTTAATAGCCATGGCATCCTTTAGGTTACATATATCTTTTTAAGTGTGCTTTGGTAGTGTATATCTTTCCCCCTCCCCTCCCCCTCTCCTCCCCTCTCCTGGACAATTTTGTTTTGTCACTTACCCAGGCCGGAGTGTGGAGTGCAGTGGCCTGATCTTGGTTCACTCCCCTCCCCTCTCCTCCCCTCCCACCTTCTGGTATCCATTCTCAGGCCTCAGCCTCCTAAATAGCTGGAACCACAGGCCTGCGCCACCACGCCTGGTAAATTTTTGTATTTTTAGTAGAAATGGGGTTTTACCGTGTTGCCCAGACGGATCCCAAACTCCTGACTTCAAGTGATAGCCTGCCTTGGCCTCCCATAGTGCTAGGATTACAGGTATGAGCCACCACGCCTGGCTGGTAGTGTATATCTTTCAAGGAATCATTTCGTCTAAATTGTCAATATTGGCATGCAATTATTCAAAATTTTCATTTTAATGCTTTGCCTATTTATAGAATCTGTGATCACATCATCTTTCCCATGTTTAACTGGTAGCGTCTCCTCTTTTTTTATTGATCGTAGTTTATTCTGTTGATCTCAAAATAATGGCTTTTGGTTTCATTAATTTTTAAAATCATTTTTCTGTTTTCTTTTTTGTTGTCTGATCTTTGCTATTTCTTATACTTTATTTGGAATTAATTTGCTCTTTTCGTTTCTTAAGGTAGAAACTGAAATCATTGGTTTGAAATATTTCTTCTTTTCTAATATAGACATATGGTTCTTTAAATGACTATTTAAATACTGCTTTAGCTGTGTCCCAAAGGTCTGCATATGTTGAGTTTCAATTTTCATTCATTTACTTGTAAAAAATCTGTAAGTTTAAAACAGTTTCAAAATACCTGGGATTGTTTACATATCTCTGTTACTGATTTCTAATTAAATTCCATTGGGATCAGAGAACATATTTTGTACAATTTAATGTTTTCAAATATTCATGAGTCTTGTTTGTGGCCCAGAAAATGGTACATTTTATTAAATGTTCTGCGTGCAATTGGAAAGATTGCGTATTCCGCTTCTGTTGAGAGTGCTATACACATCAATTAGGTCGAGTGGTTAATAGTTTTGTCCTTTATGTCCTTTCTGATTTGTATTCTTATCTTTTGAGAGGATGGTGTTGACATCTCCAATTATAATTGTAGATTCCTCTATTTGTCCTCTCTGTTTTATCAGATTTTACTTAATTTATTTTGAAAATCTGTTATTAGGTGCATTAATATTTGCAAGTATCATGTTTTCTCGATATATTGATTCATTTGTAATTATGAAATGACACTCTTTATGCCTTTTAATAGTTTTTAAAATATACTTCTCTGATGTTAATAGAGTCATTCAAGCTTTATTTTGTTATTGTTAGCATGATATACCCTTTTTCCATCCTATGACTTTTACCTTAGTTATGTCTGTATATTGAATGTTTAATTCTTTTAGGCAGGGCATCATTCATGTGTTTACATAGTTTATACTTTTTAATCTAATCTGACAACATCTACTTTTTATTCGTGTATTTAGATAATTGACATTTAACGTGAATCTTACCGTGGTGGTATCAAATCTAATGTCTTGCTTTTTGTTTTCTATTTGTGTTATCTTTTCTTTATTACCTTTTCTTTCTTGCCTCTTTTGGCATCAGTACATTTTTTAATAATGCTATTTTATCCCCGTTAGTGTCTTATAAAGTAAAACTCTTTGTTATGTTAGTAGCTACTTTATTGTCTACAATATGTGTCTTTAAATTGTCAAAGTCTACTTTTGAGTGATAATGATACCACTTTACATATAGTGTATATACTTTATAATAGAATACTTCAATTTTCTGCGTTGTCCTATTGTCATACAGTCTGTTATAACAGTTCTACCTGTCATAACTGAAAAGTTCATTGTTGTTATTTTTACTTAAAGCAGTCAAATGTCTTTTAAACTGTCTAAATATTAAGAAAAAAGTATTAAAAAATAAATTTACACACGCAGGTACATTTCCAGTGTCCTTTGTTTTTGTGTAGATACATATTTGCAGATGGCATTATTTCCCAAAATCTTCAGAAATTCCTTTATTCCTTATAGTGTAAGGCTGCTGCTGCTGAGTCCTTTTGCCATTTTTCCTTCAGAATAATTTTTATTTTGCCTTCATCCTTGAAAGCTATTTTTTTTCTGGTCATGTAGTTATAGGTTAAAAGATTTTCTTTTTTTGTCCTCTGGGCAGTCCATTGCGTTCTGCCTGCTACTGCTTACAATGAGAAGTCTTCTTTTATTCTTATTTTTGTCCCTCTACCCACAAACCTTTTTTTTGTGAGATGGAATCTCCCTCTGTCACCCAGACTAGAGTGCACTGGCGCAATCTCAGCTCATCGCAACCTCCACCTCCTGAGTTCAAGTGATTCTCCTGCCTCAGCCTCCCGAGTTGCTGGGATTACAGGCGCCCACCACCACACCCAGCTAATTTTTGTATTGTTAGTGGAGACAGGGTTTTACCATGTTGCCAGGCCTATCTTGAACTCCTGATCTCAGGTGATCCACCCGCCTCTGCCTCCCAAAGTGCTGGGATTACAGGCATGAACCACCGCACCTGGCCAAACAATTTCTCTCTCTCTTTTTTTCTAAAGGCTATAGGATTTTTCTCTTTATCACTGATTCTAATCAATTGGTTATACTGTATCTTGGTTTATTTTTCTTCTTTTTCTTTTCTTGCTGTGGTTCTGGAAGTTTCTGGCACTTTTCTAGTCTGAAGGCTTAGAGTACTGATTACATTGGAAAAAATTAGCCATTATTCCCTTAAATATTTTTCTGTCCTCCCTCTGTTTAGAAGATTCTAATTACATGTATATTAAACCCACAGATTTTTCCCAGTGTTCACTGAAACTGTGTTTTTTTTCCCCTCTCTGTTTCAATTTCGAGTTTTCTATGGCTGTGTGTTCAAGTTTATTGACTCATCTGTTTTCTATCCCATCCATGCATTTGTCATTTCAGACACTGCAGTTTTAGTCTCTGAGTGCTTGGTTTTGGTCTTTCTATATCTCCTTTTTGCCCTTAATATATTTTTCTAGCTTCTTGAACATACAGATTATACTTATTTCACTTTTATTAGTTTTTCTACTGATTATATGATCTCTCCTAGGGTTGTTTTTGATTAATTGAATTTTCCCCTCATTGTATTTTTATTTTTATTTTTATTTTTATTTTTATTTTTTTGCTTTTGCTTTTTTTCAGATTCCTGGTAAATTTTTATTGGGTGCCATTGTGGCCCATTGTGGCTTTTACGTTGTTGGGTTATCTTTTTTTTTCTCCTACTTTTTAAGTACTCTTCACGTCTGGTCTGGCTTGTAGTAAAGTTCTTTGAAACAATTTGTTGCTTTTTTTGCTCGCTTTTAAGTTTTGTTAGACAATATCAGAGTAGTGTTTGTCTAGGGTAAAATTTCTGTTCTCCCAAGGCAAAACTCAGTTCTGAGTATTCTTTTTGATGAACCATGAATTATTTGATTTTTCTAACATTTCTGTGGTGAACAGAACTATTCTTGGTCTGTGTAATACCTAGGGATTGGTTCATTATATTTCTCTTTGGAGAACTCTAGCTGCCTGGCCCTCCCCAGAAACCAGCTTCATCCCCTTAACTCAGGAATATCACCAAGTTCCATGTATATTCTCTCTCCTTGCAGCATGGTGTGGGAGCTCTCTGTAAGCAGTACCTTTTTGCTATCCTAGAGCACACCTCACCCTTTTCTCCAACTCTCATGTGTCACTCTCCTTTATGGCCCATTGTCCAATGTCTTGAACCCTGATGTTTTATATAATTTTCCAGTTTTTTTAGTTTTTTCAGGTAGGAAGACAAACCTGGTTCCTATTACTCTGCTTTGGCCTGAAAATGAATTAACAATGTCTTGGCTTTTTTTTTCTTACGTAATAAACTTTTTTATTTTGATGCCGTTTTAAGTTTAACAGAAAAATTTTTCTGTTAATAGAAAAAGTACAGAGAATTTCCCTGTATTCTTCTAATCACCATCTTTTACACACAATTTTCCCTGTTATTTAACATCTTGCATTAGTGTGGCAGATTTTTTACCATTAAATAACCAATATTGTTACATTATTATATACTGAAGTCCATAGTTTACATTAGGGTGTGTTCTTGTATTCTACAGTTTAATGGGTTTTCACAAATGCATAATGTCATGAATCCGCCATTATAGTATCAAACAGAATCATTTCACTTCCTACCCATCCCATGCACTTTGCCTATTCATCCTTACTTCCTCCTCTCAACTGCTGGTAACCACTGACCTTTTTTTTACTGTCTCCACGGTTTTGCCTTTCCTAGAATGTCATAAAGTTGGAATTATACAGTTTGTATAATTTTTAGATTGGCTTCTTTCACTTAGTAATGTGTATTTAAGATTCCTCCATATCTTTTCATGGCTTGTTCACTCCTTTTTTACTGATGATATTCCATTGTCTGGATGCACTACAGTTGGTTTATACATTCATCTAATAAAGGCTGTCGTGATTACTTCCAAGTTTTGGAACTGTGTATAATTTCCAAAGCTTGGAAGCAACCAAGAACGTTTTTTTGTATGCTTATTTGACATCTGTATATTTTCTTTGGAGGAGTGTCTGCTCAGATCTTTTTGCCCATTTTCAGATTGGCTTGTTTGGTTTGTTATTGGGTTTTAAGACTTTTTTGTGTCTTTTGGATGCACCATTATTAGACATGTTTTGCCAACATTTTCTCCTAGTCTGTGGCTTGAATTTCCATTCTCTTCACCGTGTCTTTCACAGAGTAGATAATAATTTTATGAAGTACAACTCACCCATTTTGTCTTTCAGGAATTGTGCTTTTGGTGTTATATCTAAGAAAAATCATTGACAAACCCAAGGTCATCTAGATTTTCTTCTAAATTATCTTCTAGGAGTGTTAAATTCTTGCATTTTATTTCAGTTTCAAAATTCATTTTGAGTTAATTTTTGTGACAGTATAAGGTCTGTGTTGAGATTCATATTTTAGCATGTGGGTGTTCATTTGTTCCAGGACCTTTTGTTGTAAAGGCTATCTTTACTCCATTACATTGCCTTTGCTCTTTTGTCAAAGATCAGTTGACTATATTTGTGTGGATCTATTTCTGGGCCCCCTATTCTGTTCCATTAATATATTTGTCTAGTCTTTTGCCAACACCACACTGTTTTAATTTCTGTAGCTTTGCAGCAAATCTTGAATTCATGTAGATTGAGCTTTGGACTTCATTCTTCTCCTTAAATATGTATATTGGCTATTCCTGGTCTTTTGGGTCTCCATATAAACTTTAGAATGTTTGTCAATATCCACAAAATAACTTGTTGGGATTTTTGGTAGGGGTTGCCACGAATCTACAAAGTTAGGAAAAACTCACACCTTGAATATATTGAGTCTTCCTGTTTATGAACATGAAATATGTCACCATTTACTTTATTCTCTTCGATTTCTTTCTCCAAAGATTGGTAGTTTTTCTCATATAGGTCTTATACATATATTGTTAGATTTATACCTAAGTGGGGTTTTTGTTTTTGTGCTAAGATAAATTGAGTTGTATTTTAAATTTCAAATCCAGTTTTTAGTTGCTGGCATAATAGAAAAGAATTGACTTTTTTATGTATATACATTTATGGGGGTACAGGTTAATTTTGTTACATACACAGATTGTATAGTGGTGAAGTCAAGGCTATTAGTGTAACCACTATCTGAATAATATACAATGTATCCATTAAATATTTTCTCATCCCTTACTCCCATTCCACTCTCCCACCTTTTGTGTCTCCATTGTCTATCATTCCAGGCTCTATGTCCACGTGTGCACATTATTTAGGTCCCACTTATAAGTGAGAACATGCATTATTTGTCCTTTTTTTGTCTGACTTGTTACACTTAAGATAATGGCCTCCAATTCCATTCATGTTGCTGCAAAAGACATGATTTCATACTTTCTTTATGGCCAATAGTATTCCACTGTGTATATATACCACATTTTCTTTATCTAATCTTCTGTTGATGGACACTTAGACTGATTACATATTTTTGCTATTGTGAATAGTGCTATGATAAATATACAAGTTTAGGTATCTTTTTAATATAATAGTTTCTTTTCCGTTGGGTATATACCCAGTAGTGAGATTGCTGGATCAAATGGTGGTTCTATTTTTAGTTATTTGAGAAGTCTCTACACTGTATTTCATAGAAGTTGTACTAATTTACATCCCCACAAATTGTGTATAAGCGTTCTCTTTTTTCTATATCCTCATCAACATGTTATTTTTTGACTTTTTAGTGAGCCATTCTGACTAGATGCTATCTCATTGTTTTAATTTGTATTTCTCTAATAAGTTGTGATGTCAAGCATTTTATCAATATGCCTGTTATCCATTTTTATGCCTTCTTTTGAAAAATGTCTGTTCACGTCCTTTTTTTTTAGTTCTTACCTTGTTCCTCTAACTTTTGCTATAATCACTTATAAGTTATAATAGCTTTTTTTGGTTGATTCCGCTAGATATTTTTAATATAGAAAATCATATTATCTGTGAATAAAGACAATTTTCTTTTTTACCTTTCAATAAGGAATGATTTTTATTTATATATCTTGACTTATGTGCCTAAATAGACCTCTAGCACAGTTGCATAGAAATGGTGAAAGAGGACCTGCGTTTCTTTGACCTTAGGATAAATGTATTCAGCATTTTATTACAATTATGTTTGTTGTATAATTTCTGTAGATATTCCTTTTCAAGTTGAGGAAGATTTATTCTAGTCTTAGTTTTCTGAGAGTTTTTTGTTGTTTGGTTAGAAATGGATGCTGTTTATCAAAAGGTCGTTTTGTATTTATTGACATCATTTTATTTATTTTTATCTTGCTAGTATAGCAAATTGCATTAGTTGATTTTTTAAAATGTTAACAAAACCTCACATTCCTGAGGTAGACTCCACTTATCTGCACATCATTTTTATATTGTTAGGTTCCATTTGTTCATGTTTGGTTAAGAATATTTGCATCTAAGTTTGAAAGAAACTTTGGTTTACTCTCAAGCTTGAGCACTTTGAGGTTTCCTTGTGTTTATCCCCAGGCGAATCAGTTATCTCAGTTGCATGTGACAGAACCCCAAATCTAACAAGCTTAGTTAAAAAGGGATATATTTTCTCATGTGAAGGGCAGGGATGCATCCCAGGGAAAACTAGAATCAGAGACATGAACTCCTTAGAATTTTTCCCAACTCTTCTCTCTGTTGCTCTTTCATGCTGGTTCAATTCTCTCACATGGATTCCCTCTAGGATACTGGATCTATGAGTACAGTAGCTCTCAGGTGTACGTCTTCCATTTCACCACAGTGATAAACCCATTCTTTCTTTAGGGCCAATTTGTAATATCCTGTGCAAGGACTCTGTTTGGCTCAGTATTTGCCTAAACCTGTGCTGGAAGAGAAAGTGTAAGAAAGTTAGTAACCCCCTACTTCTGCAGGACTAGGATTGGGTAGATAATTATCAAAAGGAGACATATATTTCCCAGGAAAATGAGAGAGGAGGTGGCCAGAGGCTAGACGGAATATTGTATCCTAATCCCATAGGCTGTTTTTAAGACACATTGTTGCTACTGTTATTAATAACAACTTCAGGCTGGACCCAGTGGCTCAGGCCTGGTAATCTCAGTTATTTGAGAGGCCAAGGTGGGTGGATCACCTGAGGTCAGACATTCAAGACCAGCCTAGCCAAGATGGTGAAACACCATCTCTACTAAAAATAAAAAAAATTAGCCAGGCATGGTGGCGGGCGCCTGTAATCCCAGCTGCTCTGGAGGCTGAGGCAGGAGAATCACTTGAGCCTGGGAGGCAGTGGTTGCAGTGAACAGAGGTTGAACCACTGCACTCCAGCCTGGGCAACAGAGCAAGACTCTGTCTCCAAAAAACAAAACAAAAAACGAAAAAACAAAAACCAACTTCATACTTACTGTTCACTTTATATAATCTCATTTAGTACTTGCAACATTAGGTACTTAGGAATTGTCCCCATTTTGAAGGTGAGAAATCTGAAGTTGAGCAGGGTTAAGTTACACATTTAAGACTAGATGTTGACTACTAAGTAGTTAAGATTTGAGACCAAGTCGTTTTGTCTCTGTCTATGCTTGTGATCTTAACGATCACACTGCACTGCTTCCAAAAGATTTTAGAATTGAACTTCTGCATATTATTATGATACTCATTCCTCTTGTCTTCAATATTCTTTATCACAAATGGGGAGCACAGTGCTGTAATATAAAATCTGTATCTTTTAAAATTATGAAAAAAAATTACATCTTTATCCATGCTTTAGTCAGGAAGTGATGTTAACGTTTTGATTTTTTTTGCTTTGTTACTCAATAATTTACCTCACATAAAGACAATTCTTAAATAATAAAGAGAAAAGGGAAAAAGAATAAACTTTTACCAAGAGCTTACTATTTCCAGATATTTTTATATACAATATTTCTTAATGTTCAAATCAACTTTGTGATAAGCAAGTACCACCTAAAAATGAGAAAGCTGCCCCAGAGAGTTGAATGTGAAAGATTCATTTATTCATCCATCCAATCAATCATTAAGCCTCAAACATTTATTGAGTACAAATCACACTGAGCACCATTGTTGTAAACACAAAGAGCACAGGATCCCTGCTCTGAAATAGCTCACAATCTGTTGTGGAAGACAGACATGTGAACCAAACCCTCCCATGCAGTGTAAGGGATACTGAGCTAGAGACCCTGACAGAGAGTTCAGGACACACATGCATCCAGGACACACCAGACCTCTCAGGACAAGCAGTAACTGAGCTTAACCCTGGAGGTCACTGAGAAGAAAGCCAGGAAGAGAAGGGGGATTGGGTTAGGTAAGGGAATCTGTGCAGGGTGTTTTAGGCAGAAAAAAGGCACATGATAAAAGAGAAAGTGTATGAAAGTGAATGAGGAAGACTGAACACCTGAAAGTATTTAAGTCCTTACTGCAACTGGGTGAATCTAGATGATGAATTAAAGACTTTACATCTATCTAGCTTTTCTCTTTGTGTTCTGACTGGAATTATAAAGGATGAAGAACTTTCCCCAATGTTGGAAGCAGATGCTTGATGCCACAAAGAAAAATTAGCGCTGAGACAACAGATCTCTCAGCAAAGCAATTTTTGCTTTTTTACCCTTGCACTGCAGGAAGGGTACCCTTGCTAGCCATCTTGCCATGAAAGTACAATGAACAAAGGAAAAGCAGACATGTTTATTCCTTACACATTTGGAATTGTCCTTACTGCTGTGTTTGATCTCCCTTGGCTGGAGCCAGACCTCACAATCTAAACTAAAACCTGATTGGCTAACAACTTAAAATGTTCTAAACAGGTAAAAGCAATGGAGAGCTGGGACATGCCTGTGAGCATGTCCAGCACAGATATCTTGGTTAAAGTATAAGGTCATAGAATATACTATGTGCTTGTAAGCATGGCATGTCTAACAGCTACATAGGATATAAGGAATTATTAGCACACTTATGATTTATTCTTTAACAAGAAAGGAAACTTTAAAGAGGAACTTTTCTACTTCCCACACCCAAGGACCAGGAGCTCTGGAATTTCACTTTGTTCTCCTGTTTAGGAGCTTTTATGATGAAAAATACCTCCACATTCGTGCATTTTTTTCCTTACATTGAGGAAGTTTGTTTATAGCCCAGATCATTTTGGTAACTTAGGGGAGATGATCCTCTTTTCTTATCTACTGTATATAGTTTATGTAAGCAAGGATTTGTGGTATAAGATGCTAGAACTTAAAGTGAGGACACATCTAGACTTAAAGTAGCGTATAGGCACCTGGCTGTCAAGGGTGGCTGGGGCCATTTGGAAATTTTCAACTTAATCAGTAAGCTTTAGATTATAAAGTGTAAAGAGCTCCCAAAGCTGACACCAGGTCTTGCAAGGTGCCCCTCTAAAAGGAAGAAGAAAAGCTTCCCATTGTGCCTCTCTTGGTAATGATATTGTTCATTATGGAATATAGATTGTTATAGTGCTAGGGGTACTCAATGGGCAAGAGGAATAATATTATAACTATTATGCTCAACTATAAAATCTTTGATAAAATTTACTACTCAGACACAGGCTTGTTACCAATAGGCTTTCAGCAGACAAGTAGGATCTCCCAAGATATTGTTAGCTAAACTAATCTTTGCCTTTCTTATGTTGTGTAGGGGCTATAGTGAAGCTCAAACAATAAGAGATAGATGATGTGTGGTGGATGTTAAGAAGTAAGTTAGAAGGAGAGAAATAAGACATGAGGCTAGAGTGATTACGTAGTCTGACTTGAAGGAATGTAGATGCTGTATTGGTGAGTTTGGACAATTTAACCAAGACTAGGAGTGTGGTATTTTAATCAGAAGAATCACTGAATCATATGGGAATTGGAAACTAATCAGTTTAGCAGAGTGATTCCCAATTTTTCCTGCCTGTTAGAATCACCTGGAGAGCTTTAACAATTCCAAATGCCAAGTCACACCCCATAACAATTAAATCAGAATGTCTAACAGTAGGAGGCAGGCATCAGTGTTTTACTTAGCATAGAAATAAGGGCATAAGCCCTCTGCAATACTGAAAATACATTTGTGCATAAAGCTTTAACCTGTGTCAAATCCGACCTGAAGAAACATTTACTACTTGGGCTGAAGTTACAGGCCCAGTGAACAAGTTTCCAAGAAGACCTATTAAGTGAATTCATTTGTCCATCAGGGCATTCATGTCTTACAGAAACAACTTGGAGCACTGAGTTCTTAAAAATATTTCTGAATCTCTAATCAGACACAAATAGCAAGCATATTTGCTCGCATTGAAAGGCTGGTAAAAGGCTCGTGAGTGTTTTTTTTTTTTTTTTTAACCCTAGATTTTCAAAACATTTCAATCTGTGTCAGAAATGTTATAGAAATGAATTGAATGTTTCTGTGAGCTTCTAGCAGTTTCATCTGAGGTTATTGTGGCTTTTCTTAACTATATTGTGGTTATCCATCTTTGGGATGGTTTAATACTTTTCCACAAAAGGGAAATTTATCTGAGATATATGAGCTTCCTGCATCTCTGAGATAAAATTTTAAAAATGTACAGTCATGTGAGCACTACTGACTTATTGAGGGTGTATTATTCTGTTTCATGTCTTGTAAATCTAGCAGAATATGTGCATATTGGCCTACAAAGGGTAAAGCATTGTTTGAAGGGTTTACTACTGTTCTGTGATCTTAATGACAGATATTTAAAAATGGCTTTCAGGTTTCCAAGTTAGCTCCAAACAACCCAAAGCAATTTTCTTTTCTGTTCTTATCTTACTTCATTGAGATCCAATTCACTTCATAAAACAGTAGGAAATTCTAATTGTGGCATGGGTGCCGTCTTGACTCGATGAGATTAGTCTAAGATTTATTCACTTTATTGTGCTTTTTTGTTTATTGAATTAGCCCCCACGAAGAAGGATCATGATATTTTGGATAAATATTTTTTGGCAATAAAATTTGCTTTTATGAAATGCAAACAGTGAAATGCAAACAGTTTTGGGAATCTCCCCATTGCACCTATGATGAACCAGTGAACAGGAAGATCACTTCATCCATTTATCCAACCATCAAATATTTTTTAATTGCAATAGACTTGGTAAATACATTTCCTGGCTACTTTGTTTGTAAGCATACAGAGAGATTCACTGGGACTTTAGTGAGCATAGGACAGGTTTATAAGGATAACAGCAAACACCTTGAGATAATTTTCAACCCTGAAAACTCTGGAATAATTCGTTTGAAATGTTATCTTCCTACTAGTTCTTCCACATCTTTCTACCCCAAGCACTGTCAAAACCACCATTACCTCTACTCCAATCACAATCACCCGATCTTTCTGGATCTAACTGACCTATTTATTGAAATGGTCACTATAAGACCCCTATCCAATACTTGGATCCTACCCTCAAATATTTTGATTTAATTTGGGGGGGACGTATTTCCAAGTGATTGAAAAGTGAGGGTAGGACTGAAAACCACTCTGCTCAATTCAAAGGATGATTGAGATGCTCTAGCAGAACTTGAAAAGTTTCCATGGATAAAACATTTCTTTTGCATACTCATTGCCCCGTGGTTTGCATAAAGTATTGGAACTCTGACTTAAGTTCTTATCTTTGTACCTTTGCTTTCTGTCATCCATAGTTAGGAGGATCATCCTTGTCCTCAAAAGGTCTCAGTTCAAATTGTGCATAGGCTGTCTGCTGTGGCTTGAATGTCTCTGTTGCCCAATAACTCATAGGTTGAAACCTAATCCTCAATGCAATACTATTAAGAGACGGGGCTTTTAGGATGCAATGAGGTAATGAGGGAACAGCCATATGGATGAGATTAATACCCTTATAAAATAAGCTCAAGGAAGCCTGTTCACCCCTTCTACCTTGTGAGGGGGATTCAGCAAGAAGTTACCGTCTTTGAGGAACAGACCCTTACCAGATAATCTGCTAGTACCTGGATAGTGGACTTTCCAGCCTCCAGAAGTGTGACAAATACATTTTTGTTTTTAATAAGCTACCCAGTTTATGGTGTTTTTGTTATAGCAGCCCAAAAGCACAAAGACACCTATTGTTAAGAGCCCCTGATAAGTTACTTAAACTTTCCATGTCTCTGATTGGCAAAGTGGAAACAATGAAATGTGTATCTCAGGGTTCTTGTGCTGTTTAAATAAATGAGATCAGTGTATAAAATCCATAGCAATATGCAAGTAGAAGAAGCAGGAGCAGCAATATTTACCAGGCATGTATGAATTTGCATTCTTCTAAGACAATATTTGGGACAAAGAGTTTTTGCAAGTTAGACAAGATGCTCAAGTATTGTTATTATTCAAATTGGTGTACCTAAAAGTGATGGAAGAGTGGAACCAAGTTGGAAAACAGTCACTCTCCAGGATATTATCCAGGAGAACTTCCAAACCTAGCAAGACAGGCCAACATTCAAATTCAGGAAATACAGGGAACGTGACAAAGATACTCCTCGAGAAGAGCAACCCCAAGACACATAATCTTCAGATTCACCAAAGTTGAAATGGTGGAAAAAATGTTAAGGGCAGCCAGAAGAAAATGGTTGGGTTACTCACAAAGGGAAGCCCATCAGACTCACAAGGGATCTTTCAGCAGAAACCCTACAAGCCAGAAGAGAGTTGGGGCCAATACTCAACATTATTAAAGAAAAGAATTTTCACCCAGAATTTCATATCCAGCCACACTAAGCTTCATAAGTGAAGCAGAAATAAAATAGTTTACAGACAAGAAAATGCTGAGAGATTTTGTTACCACCAGGCCCGACTTACAAAAGCTCCAGAAGGAAGAACTAAACATGGAAACGAAAAACTGGTACCAGCCACTGCAAAAACATACCAGGTTGTAAAGACCATCAACACTATGAAGAAACTGCATGAACTTCCTCTCTTCCTATTTGATGGGTGCAGCAAACCACCATGGCATGTGTATACCTATGTAACAAACCTGCACGTTCTGCACAGTGATCCCAGAACTTAAAGTATATAAAAAAATTTATTACTGAAGAAAGAGATATGTTTTAAAAAATTAATGTAGCCTAAGTATACGTTAAATATAGAGTGGTGTGCAGTCACATCCTAGGCCTTGACATTCACTTATCCTCACTGACTCACCCAGAACAACTTCCAGTCCTGCCAAGTCCATTTTTGGTAAGTGACCTATACAGGTGTAACCATTTTTATCGTTTACACCTTTAAAAAAAAAACAAACAAACTGTAACTTCTCTATGTTTAGATACACAAATAGCAATGTGTTTCAGTTACCTACAATATTCAGTACAGATACATGCTGCACAGGTTTGTAGCCTAGCAGGAATACACTACACCATATAGCCTAGGTGTGTAGGGTAGGCTATGGCATCTAGTACTGTGCAAGTACACTCTATGTTTACACAGTGGCAAAATAGCCTAATGACACATTCTCAGAAGGCATCCCCGTTTCTGAGTAGCTCGTGCCTGTACAATAATATTCTATATTCAGTTTTGTCTTCTGCCTTATTAATGAAGACTTTTGTATATATGAATTTCAAATGGTATTTGTCATTTTGCTAACAGACAGCATTGGAACCAAAGAAGCGGAGACTGCAGCAGAGCCCTACCCTATCAAGGACACACAAATGGTAACTATTCTTATAAATGATAGCCATGAGTCAGACAACCCCTGACAACAGGCCCACTGTTTTTCTCCCATTTTGTGACATGTATTTTCTCTTGTTTGTGTAACTGTTGCATGACTGAATGCATGAACTACTTCCCAGCACATAAATCAATTGTGAGGACAATGATAATCATGAGATGAATTAAAATCTTCATATCAAAAAAACAACAAAAAAAGAAAATGTTCTATAGGTCACCAATTTCAACCTTCGTTAAATTCTGAAAATGTAGAATTTTAAATTTGAGGACCTTCACAAACCAAAATCCAAAATGCTTTAATGCTTTTTCTCCTGTGTAGAAATGGCAGAAGTCTGAAATCATCTGCCAAGATAATAAACTGAGAGAGATCTGATCTCTGAAGTAATCAGAAATAATCAAGGCCCAGTTTCATCTAGTGGCTAGTGTTGTGTCCCATTTGCTTCTAGGTGCTCCAGATTAAGATAAATGCTTCGGGGGCCCCTTGAATCATGTATTCTAGGAAGACCCTGCAGAATATTAGTGCACAGGTGCAGTGCCTAGCAGTGAGCCTACGTGGGTAAGCTGCAGCAGCTCTATCAGCTGCTGTTCAGACATGGCCTTCAAACGGAAATTTAAGTGAAGAACCGAGTTACGTAGTTTATAGATTTGTACATGTCTCTTCCAATTCTAATTTATTGCTGGGATTTATGACTATTTACATATATATCAAATTTGTGCTACAATCCATATTTGCACAAAAGATGAATTGCAGTATAATTTTTTACTTTGTAGAAGAAAATTGTGCCATATAAAATAGCATGCACTGCAACTTACTTTAAATAATAAGATAATACAGCATAGAGGAAAGGAATAAATGCTGAAACCAGACACTCAACTTGAATTCCAGTTCCAGCACTTATTAGCTCTGTTACCTGATGCAAATTACTAATTTCTCTGAACTTGAGATTTTCAGTAATAAAAGGGAATTTACGATAACTGTTTCGGAAGGATGTTGACAAAATTAGTTATCAAATCACCACTTGTGAACTGCCTAGCATAATGCAAAGCGCAAAGCGAATGATCAGTATAAAGATTTGTTGATTTGTTTCCATCCCATTCACACCATTCTTTCTTCATTTGGTTCAAATAAAGTGCAACATTCCATCTCTCCCTCCCCTCTCCTCCCCTCGCCTTCCCTCCCTCCCCTTGCCTTCCCTCCCTCCCTTCCTCCCTTCCTCCCTTCCTTCCTTCTCTTTCTTTCAGATGGCGTCTTGCTCTGTCACCCAGGCTGGAGTGCAGTGGCACAATCTTGGCTCACTGCAATCTCTGTCTCCTGGGTTCGAGTGATACTTCTGCCTCAGCCTCCTAACTAGCTGGGATTACAGGTGCCTGCCACCATGCCTGGCAATTTTTGTATTTTTAGTAGAGATGGGGTTTCACTGTGTTGGCCAGGCTGGTCTCAAACTTCTGACCTCAAGAGATCTACCTGCCTTGGCCTCCCAAAGTGCTGGGATTACAGGTGTGAGCCACCATGCCCAGCCTCTTCTTTCTCTTTATTTCCAGGCTCATTTGCAAATGAGCCTTAAAATATTTTAGGAAATAGGGCAACATTTTAGGAAAGAGGGTACCCATACAACTAATCATAAACTTGGTTGAAAGTAATAAATGCTGTTGAAGGCTCTTCAGGGTAGATGAAAAAAGAGTAGAAAGATAAAAATGAGAACAGCCTTTAGACTGTGTAGGCTTCCCACAGGATCTGATCTTTGTAGACCCTATTTTGATCCAATACCCATTAGCACTTCTATGCATGGGGCACCTGCCTGGGAGATTAGTGTTTGGGAGGAAGGCTGGCAGCAGAAGACTACATGAGAACAGTAAATTCATTGGTCAAAGTGGGCTGGGAGTGGATGGTGCAGGGGTGTGAGAACCTCGCAAATCAAGAGAGATGAGAGAACAGAAGATGTGGTAGCATAGAGAGCTTCCTCACAATTTGTCAAAAGCTGCTTTCCACTATCTGTAGATGACCTGTTTATTGACAAAGTTGTATAAATATTTCCTATATTACTCTTTAATCTATAATGAATAAGATAGCATTGAAACGGATAACAAGCATCATGATCAAGTCAAGGAGTTAAGTCAACTTATTGTAAGCATAAAATGATTGGGGATTAGAATATTATCAAATTTGGAAGACAGATTTAGCTTGTCTATAGTTTTTTACAGAACCAAACCTTTTAGGCAGGAACTGCAGAAATTGCAGAAAAAATTTGGCTTGCTTGTTCATAGGCATAGGATACTTCAGATGTGTTCATGTGTCTGACATAGTAGGAAAAAATATATAAAATTTCCAAAAAATATGTAATTAAAAAATTAACATACATTGTCTAAAGTGAATTATAGACTGAGGGTCACCATCATGCCTAGAAAATATTAGATCTTTGTGCCTTTGTTGAATTTTTCACCTCTTCAACTGGGATTCCAATTTGAGAGAGAGGGAATTTTTGTGCATCTTTTACCAGTGACAAGAATAAGAATACTAATGAAAATACCAATCATAAAAATTCAACAATGAACATTTTTTGTAAGGCTTACAATGTAGTATCGATCATTGTGCTGAGTATTTTACATACATTCTCTAGTTTAATCTCCATGAAACTATGTAAGATCAGTATTATGTATACATATATCTATGACTGTTATTATTACTACTCTAATTTTGCAAACAACTGAGGAAAGTGCTTAGACAAATTAAATTTAATTTTTGACAGGCAGTGTTCAAATTCCAGTATGTTGATCTGCAGAACCTGAGCTACAAAAACGCATGATATTCATCTTCTAAAGCAGGGGCTGGCAAAACTTTTCCTGTAAAGGGCTAGATATTGAGAACTTCAGATTTCGTGGGGCATGTGGTTTCTGTTGCAACTACTCAGCACAGCTGTGATAGCACAAAAGCAGCCATAGATAGTACATAAAGAAAAGAGCATGCCTGTATTTCAGTAAGCCCATTTAGTAAAACACGTGGCAGCCTGGCATTGGCCCAGCGGCTGTAGTTTGCTGCCCCTTGCCCTGGAGCAGCTCTGAGCCTTCTGCAATGACGAAATGAACATTCTACATCTGCACTGCCAAACATGGTAGCCGTTCGCTGCCTGTGGCTGTCCAGCACTTGAAATGTGGCTTCTGTGAATGAGGAGCTGAATTTTAAATTTTATTTTACATTAATTAACTTAAATTTCCATGCAAATAGCCACATCTGCCTGGTGGCTATAGCATTAGACAGGTTAGATATAGATACTGGCCTATACGGCATTTCTAGCTATCATGGAATAGATTAGCAAAGATTAAACTGAAGCTCTTTTTAATATGTCACTTCAAAGGAAAAATAAAATAATCAGTTATAAAGCATAGAGGGCAAAGAAAAAATCAGAATAAAATAATTTAAATCAGTCAGAATTATTATCTCAGCCCCTTTCTTCTTAAACTTTTTTTTCCAGATTACTATAAATTTTTTTCCTCAATTTGTTCTGTCATACATAGCACTTTTATTAAAAAATACAGTTTTTTTCTCTATGGTTCCACACAGAGTCAGGGGCCATTACCTGCTCTTTTCTTTTGAAGTTCAGCATACTGGGGTTCCATTCTGAGCTTCACAACTATCAGCTGTGTGACCTTTGGGCAAGTTATTTCTCCATCTGTAAAACTAAGCTATTATTACTTTTATCTTTCTTTGAAAAGTTTTGAGAATTACTTGAAATAATAAGTTAGAAATGGCCAGCATTGAGTATAAAACACAGTAGGTGACTTACTAACATAAAGGTCATCTGCTTTTTTTCCTTCACCCTAAATTCATGTTATAATGTTAACTTGATTTCACACTGTTTTAAACCATTTCCTAAACCAAATTAACAACCTGGATGAGCCTTGTCCTTTCAGTTTTTTAGTTGCTGATACTTTGTTCATGGGTAGGTTATTGACATTTTGCTTCCATTTTTTAAAATAACCTTCTAGGACACCAAATGCTGATTGTTTAAAAAAATCAGCATTCAGAAAATATTCACTAATATGAAAATTAAGCTAATGTATATCCTTCTCATTTGTATTATTTAGATAATTTACAAAAACTGATGCTTCTGCTAAAATGGATATAGATGTGAAGTCCTTGGGTGTGTTTCTGCTTGAGCATGCCTGCTGCAGCATAACTCATGCTCTCCTTCCGCATCTGAAAATAATAAATTATGTTCCTTTTTAGGGATATTTGTGAATTAATTTGAGATCTGTAAAAATCATTTTGATATGCACCAGGGCATCATATACATGTCGGGACAAATTGTGACTACTTAAAACCAAAACACGGTGGCTGGGGACAGTGGCTCACGCCTGTAATCCCAGCACTTCGGGAGGGTGAGGCAGGTAGATCATGAGGTCAAGAGATCGAGACCATCCTGGCCAACATGGTGAAACCCCGCCTCTACTAAAAATACAAAAATTTACTGGGTGTGGTGGTGCATGCCTGTAGTCCCAGCTACTTGGGAGGCTGAGGCAGGAGAATTGCTTGAATCCAGGAGGCACAGGTTGCAGTGAGCTGAGATTGTGCCACTGTATTCCAGCCTGGTGACAGAGTGAGACTCCATCTCAAAAAAAAAAAAAAAAAAAGGTCATTATAGCTATTAAATAAGTTGCTAATGATGTAGCATCATAATAGTTATGCATATGAAAATATTTTGAAAGTACAGAGGAGGAATGAATTTCGATAGTTTCAAAGTAATATTTCAGTGCCCATCAATTTTTCACTTCTCAGCATTTGATCACTGAAATATACTTATTGATTTAACATGGAGCTTAAGTTCATCCGTACTGAGGGATTCACATGTCACCATACACAGAAACATAAAGGTGTTTCAATCACACATAATGTGAATCTATATAATTACACACTTCTGGCTAGCTTCTCTAATTTTCTGTGCTAAGGTTGATACAAGTCATTCAATTGCTGACATTAAATTTATGTCATATAAAACTGACCATGAAGTTTTAAGGTTGAGAAGAAGAGGCAGCATCATTTCACATAAACATTATCTCAACCTCCTCTTGCTGCTTTCGTGAACATATTTTTTCTGCATATTTAAAGTTTATAGCAGAGCATGGGTTCAGAGTTTCTTTTCATATTCAAACTTAATAGCAAAGCCACAAGTACATATTAATATAGCAGCTGTAATGTATTTCTAGTTAAGCTGTCATAAAGTCTAGGCTTTTCACATCATCACTTTTGAAGGTCGGTGCCACAGAGAAAAAAATGCCATTTGTATTGGATCACCATAGTGGTTTGTAATACACAGGGTAATAAATATCACAATATATTTCATTTTTATATGTCTCTGATGAAGAGGTAAAAGCGAATCTTCCATAGTTGCTTCTCAGAAATTGCTCATCTGTTTGGAACGAGGGTAAAAGAGACTGAGGTTCAACATTATTTATCGAGACATTGCCACTCTTCACTTACACCACAGCTGAGGTGAGAAAAGGATGCCAATGATATTTCATTTACATTATTGATTTCCCCAGCTTGCCCTATGAAAGTACTGCATGTGTATTCAGGACTAATGTGAGAAAACAGAAATGTTTTGATTAGCACAGTTTCTTTTTTTCTTTTTTTATTTTTATCATTCTGATAGTGTATCTCCTTTTGAAATGTAATTGGAGCGTCTTTCAGGCATCACTATTTCATGACTGATATTTGTGACTATATTAGAAATGTTTAAAAACTCAACTAGTAGTGTGTATATACACATATGTATGTATATAGTTTACATTAGCATAGTTTCTTATAATACGATTTCAAAGAAAAATGCAGTTGTGTTTACTTAGAAGACATGTTACATAGGAGAGGTAAAGAGGCATCTCCATCCTTACTTTCCTTTGATTTTGCTCCCATTTGACTTTCCTCTTTGGACCAGTGAATTTGACTTATTTCTATGTAGAAATCACGATTTCCTGTTAGCTAAGTGAATTCTCTTCCTTTTTCCCTTTGGAGGTGTGCCCTGTGACAGCTTCTGCTGCAAAGCTTTATTCCTTTTACCATGAACATCTACCAGGATGAGAAGAGGGATGATCAGAAACAGGGCCGTGGTGGACCAGTGACTCGGATGAGGGTGCACTGACTGTGGGGAGCACAGGAAGGAGTGAGAGGAAGAGATGCTCTAGCGCTGTTGTGTGATTTCGTGTGGTTTACTCCCCCTCTACCATCTCTGAGCCAGATTAAACTGCTGGCTCCTACAGCCCTGCTTCCTCTGCTCTCCTCTCCTACCTTTGAGCCTGCAGCACTGAATGAGCAGGAGTCTTAGCTGGTTTTGGGAATGGAAACACCCCTTTTGGTCTCTTCCTCCTTTCCCTTTTTATCGATTCTCAAGTCAGGTGTCTGCACCCATTCACGGTTCCCCTCCCCTCCCCTCCCCTCCCCTCCCCTTCACTCCCCTCCCCTTCCCTTCCCTTCCTCCCCTTTCCTTCCCTTCCCTTCCCTTCCCTTCCCTTCCCTTCCCTTCCCTTCCCCTTTTTTCTTTTCTTTCCCCTTCTCCCCTCCCCTCCCCTCCGATCCCCTTCCCTTCCTTCTTTTTTTTGACAGTTTCACTCTTGTTGCCGAGGCTGGAGTGCAATGGAGTGATCTGGGCTCACCACATCCTCTCCCTCCCAGGTTCAAGTGATTCTCCTGCCTCAGCCTCCCCAGTACCTGGGATTACAGGCATGTGCCACCACACCCAGCTAATTTTGTATTTTTAGTAGAGACAGGGTTTCTCCATGTTGGTCAGGCTGGTCTCAAATTCCTGACCTCAGGTGATCTGCTCATCTTGGCCTCCCAAAGTGGTGGGATTACAGGCATGAGACACTGTACCCGGCCAAGTTTCTTATTTCTAAGGCCTAAGAGTTTATTTCATTAAGAATGAGGGAACAGTGAACAGCAATGGTTTCCCTTAAACAGACTCATCAGGAGACCCAAAGATGCCTAATAGAGTTTCAATAGTTAACAAAATGTAGTCTCATAACCATGGTAATTGATGCTGTCTACAGATTAAGGTATTTATTTTTATTTTTATTTTTTTTAAAAAGATGGGGTTTCACCATGATGGCCAGGCTGGTCTTGAACTCCTGACCTCAGGTGATCCACCCACCTCGGCCTCCCAAAGTGCTAGGATTACAGGTGTGAGCCACCACACTCAGCCAGATTAAGGTATTTCACCATTGATTTCAGCAATTTCTATGTGACCTTGTAGTTTTCACTGAATTTTTGATTAGCACAGCCTATTCATTTATCACATTGTATATATACTAGTATGAAAACAGGAGAATAATAAAGATATAAGTTACTTTCTACCTACAATTTTAGAAACAATGTGAGGTCTTCAGCCAAGCACATGAAGCTCATCATATAAAAATGTATACTTTTAATAACTGTGATTTTAGAAATATAGAATTGAATTACATTGCAACTTGCAAAATGAGAAATTTTCAGTGAAATATAGTTGTGTCTATGCTTATGTGCATATGTGTACACACACTTATATGTTTTAAGAAAGAATATGTAAGATGTATACCCTCACCATAACAATACATAAGCTTTATTGCTGCTATTTCTAAAGTTGGAATTTTTCACTGTTACTCCTGAATGAGTTATTGAGAAGACACACAATGAAAAAAAAAAAAAACAAACACGGTTTCTGAAGAGGCCTATCCTTCACGGCTGATATGTTTTGAATGTTTATCTTGTCTAAATCCCATGTTAAAATGTGTTTCCCAGTGTTGGAGGTGGGACTTGGTGGGAGGTGATCGCATCATAATTGGGGGCGGATCCCTCACAGATGGCTTGCACAATGCCCTTGGTGATGAGGAAGTTCTCCCTCAGTTCATGTGAGATCTGATTGTTTAAACTGTCTGGAACCTCCTCCTTCTCTCTGTTGCTCCTGTTCTTGCCATGTGACATTCCGGCTCCCCTTTGCCTTCTGCTGTCCTTTTCAGCTTCCTGAGGCCCTCACCAGAAGCAAATGCTGGCCTTGTGCTTCTTGTACAGCCTCCAGAACTGTGAGCCAATTAAACCGATTTTCGTTGTTAAATTACTCAATCTGAGATATTCCTTTGTAGAGATGCAAAAGCAGCCTAATATAAGAGCCTGTTTCAGGGATGAAAAATTTAATAGAATAGAAAATGAAAACAGAACTCATTTGTAAAATGTTGCACCACATCTCAGACATTAGCTGTGATGGATGATTTTGTGTGTCAACCTGACTGGGCTAAGAAAGTTTCCCAACTAAAGTCAGACTCCACTCAAAGCATAAGATAATATGAACAATTCAAAAACTAGTATACAATTTTAAGTTCATGGTTAAATCCAGAAGCAGAAAGCAGGAAACAACATTTTGACCAGGATGTTAAGGTGAGCAGCATACCAGTAGTTAAATCAAACACAGTGTATTGGTCCACAGCCTGGTTTCAAAACCCAGGAGTCTGAAAATCTGTCTTCAATTGTGCATAGAGTTCTTGTACATCCCTATGACTGCTAAATGATGCCTCTATGTTATTTTGTTATGTCAGAATTTATCATTGTTTTTGCAATGATGCATTTAAACTGAAACTATTCCCCCTTTTTTACTTTAATCATATACTTGCCATCCTGGATTATAGATTTCTATTTAAATTACACTTAACTAATTCCCAGAATGTCTGTTTATTTATTCATTTATATTTAATCTGCTTAATTGGGACAAAATACATATAAAATAAACTTACCAGTTTTAATTTTACAATAGGCGAGATCTGACAAATATATGCAGTCATATAGCTAGACCCTCTAGTACGATGTTGCATAGGAAGGGTGAGGGCAGGCACCCTTGTTTTGCTCCTGTTTCTAAGCAGAAAGCATTCACTCTTTCACTAGGACAGAAATGATGTTAGTTGTAGGCTTTTCACAGACCCACTTTTCACTTTGGGGAAGTTCCTTCCAGTCTTAGCTTATATATAATATTTTCACAATGATTATAGAATATTGCCCCGTGATTTTTCTTCATCTATTAATATCAGCAAATACTTTTCCATTTTAATATAATTTGATAAATTATGATTGATTTTAATTGTCAAACCAACTTTGCATTCAGTAATGTAATCAATAATGATGCATTTAAAAAATATTTCTGAATTGCTAATATTTCATTGAGGACTTTTGTAACTTTTTATTATAAAGAATACTTTGTAGTCTTAATTCTTTCCCTCTGGTTTGAATATCAGGATAATGCTGTCCTTATGAAATAAGCTAGAAAGTGTTTCCTCCTTTGCTAGTTCCTAGATAAGCTTATGTAGAATGGGGATTATTTCTTCCATAAGTGTTCGGTAGAATTCAACTGTGAAGCCCTCTGGGCCTAGAATTTTCTCTGTGAGAAGGTTAACAACAAATTTACTTAAAATATAAGTGTTGAGATACTCAGGTTATCTACTTCACTTTGAGTAAGCTCTGCTAATTTGTGTCTTTCAAGTAATTTATTATTTTCATCTAAATTTTCAAGCTTATTGGGATTAAAGTTGTTCATGATGTTTATTATCTTTTTAATGTCTGTGCAATCTGAAGTGATGTCCCTTCATTTATGATATTAGAATAGGTCTGTAAAATTTTTTTCAGATAAGTCTTGATAGTGTTTTATCAATTTTTACAATTGTTTTCACAAAGAACTCACTTTTAGGGTTTTCCTTATTGCTTTTCTATTTCTTATTTCTTTGCTTTCTATCTGCGTATTTGACTTGTTTTTTTTCTTCCACTTGCTTTGTGTTTAATATGCTCTTTTCCTAGTTTCTAGGAGTGGAATTTTAATTCATTGATTTCAAATCATTATTATTTTTACTGTAAATATTTATTGCTAATATATTCCCTGTATACACTGCTTTAGTTACAGCCAACAAATTTTAATGTATTGTGGTTTCATTTTTTTTTTTGGCTCAATATGTTTCTAATTCCCTTGCACTTCTTCTATGACATGTGTAAGTTAGAATTATGTTGTTTGTTTTCCATGTTTGGGGATTTTACCTATATATTTCTGTCACTGATTTCTAGTTTAATTTCATTGTGATGAGAGAACATGCTGTATGTTTTCAGTCTTCTTGACTTTACCAAGACTGCTTTTTTTGTTTTGTTTTGTGTGTGTGTGTGTGTGTGTGTGTGTGTGTGTGTGTGTGTGTATGTGTGTGTTTTAAGACCGAGTCTTACTCTGCCTCCCAGACTGGAGTGCAGTGGCACAGTCATAGCTCACTGCAGCCTGGAACTCCTGGGCTCAAGTGATTCTTTCACCTCAGCCTCCCAAGTAGCCAGGATTACAGGCACCTTCCACCATGTCTAGATAATTTTTCGACTTAATATTTTTTTTCAGAAACAGCAACTATGTTGCCAGAACTGGTCTCAAATTTTTGACCTTAAATGAACCTCCTGCTTCTGCTTTGTTTACTTTTATCTATCAATTTTTCTATATTTTGTTTACTTTTTTCTATCAGTCACTGAAAGGAGTATTGAAATCTTTTAAATTCAAACTGCCAATTTTTGATTTTTCAAATTCAGTATTTAGACCATTGATATTTAATGTAATAATATGATTTGACTTAAACATACTAGCTTACTATTGGCTTTGTATATGTCCCATATCCTCTTTGTTAAAACTTTTCTTGTTCTCTAGTGCATTAAATTTTCTTTAAATGATTCCATTTTTTTTCACTTATGGTGTCTTACTATCAATACTTCATTGTTTTTATTACAGTGATTTCTTTAAGGGTTTTAATATTCATCTTTTAACTTATAAGTCTATCACCAAATAATATTGCATCACTTCACAATAGTTAAGAAATTTGCACAAAATATACTTTTATACCCGCTCCCATTTTATGCTATAACTGTCACATATTTTACTCATAATATGCTAAAATGACCACTACTCATTACTATTATTTTAAATGGTGAGATCTTTTTAAGGTGTGCTTTTAAACTTTTGGGGTTGGTCAACTTTTCATTTTCTGACATTGTGCAAATAGCTGCTCATTAACTGGCTTTATCATCAGTGGTCAGTAAGTACACATACAATCATATTTTTTTTCCAATCCCTTGCACTTATTTCTAATTTACATTTTTGTATTAATCCATAACTGAAATAATCAAATCAGTTGCTTGAATATTATGTACATAGATAGTTTATATGCATCTTGTTATTCAAAAGTTTACCCTTGAATTGCTTTTTAATGCGCTTTATTTTGTAAATGTTCCTTTAGGTACAATATGGCTCTTCCTATAAAAAAATTTGCTTAAGTCTAATTTTATACTAATGCCTGATAAAACACGTCTACCCATATTTTGTATTCTATCGTGACATGCAGTTTTAACTATGCTTGTTAATAAAATATTTTAATCATTACCATTTATGAACAGTTTTGTTTTTGTTGTAATAAGAGCATAACAAGAATGTTCAAATGACTGAATTAGTACTACTAGAATCCTGAAATGATATTTCCAGGAATTTAATGCTTGAGAATAAATTTATATGATTTTAGCTTTATGAAAAAATGAATTAGTTCTTCAAAAGCGCTGAGCACATTGATTTGAAAATTTGTACCTTATTCACTAGCAGCTGCAGTAAAACACTCCCGTATATAAAAGTCAAGGAAAACATTACCTAGAACTATGTTTAAATGAGGTGATTTTTCATTCAAACTATAGCCTGGTCATAAAAAGCTAGGGGTCACATTTACAATAGAACTCTGTAACAGGATTTAGTTCAAATAAAGACCTTAGTTACACCTGGGTATCTTGCTCAACCTGACCAGGATTAATTTAAAAGGATTTTATTTTCAATATTTAATATTTTTAAGGTAAATTATCTCCAGGCATTTTGAGCTAGTATGGCAGCAGTAATATCAACATTTCTTGGAAAATAATCCAGAGATAAATCCCATTACTTCTGAATCTGATTCTCTTAGGTACATGAAAATCATACAGAGATGGCTCCATACTTTGAGGCTCATAAAATTGCTATAGGGGACCATTAATTGACTCTGTGAAGTTCACTTTGTCCCCAGGAGAGACTGTGAAGAGCAACACGATTTGAACTATGCTTGTGTGGTAGAGAGAATTAATGTAGCAGGAAAAAAATCACTTTAAGATTAACTTCACGGTAGCAAAAAGACCAATGTGTGAATAGAAATTGGATATCCATAGTGACTGAAAATGTGACTATTAGTCTCTCCAAAAATAAAATTATGAGCCTGAGAAGTATTTAAAAATGTAAAGGAAGTATAGTGTTTATATCAACAATTAAATATAATATTTGTGAATCGCTAGGGACCTAGACAGAGCATAAAACCCTTTCTATCCACTCTTCTTGCTTCTTGCTTACATTTAACTAATTCCTCAATTTTAGGGGACTGTTTTCTGCTTCTGGGCTCCTAACAGTGAGTTAGGGGGGATCAAAAAGATAGCTTTTTTGGCTCTTTTGTATTCTGATAATGAGGAGAAAGGACAATAGTGTAAATCACTGATTGGGATTTACACTATTTTTCTATAAATTGATGACTGAACTTTCTTCCTTTTGACATTAGAAAATCGTAGATGTGTTTCAACTTATCTGCTATCACAGGACATCGATGATATGTAATACTATTAAAATATGTCAGAGTACCTTTTATGGCACTAAAATTTAGAAATAGGTAATTGTTCAGTCTTTTTTTTAAACAAATCACAATGTAATGATATAGTTTCTAAAACACAGCTCTTTACAATTTCCGTCAAAAACGCTTTAGGGGAGTTTATTCTGCTATAAAGTGTATGCATCCCTTTGTCTGCCTTTTGAGGCCTTTGTGTTGTGTAATTTCCAGCTCTCTAGTCTTATTTTGAACTATGTTCTTCATGTGTCCTAAGTTCCAGCAGATGTGAATCATTTTCCCTTCACTCCTTCCCTTTTATGCTTCTGCTAAAGCCAGTATTGTTTGGCTTCTTCCCTGTTGCACTCCTCTCTACCCTCTGCTCAACACTTACTCCTTCCTGCTGTCCTGCCAGGGACCTCCAAGCAGGGGGCAAAGGGAGAAATTCTCTCCCTTGATTCTCCACGATGCATTTTTGTTGCATTCTGTTATTCTGATATAATTCTAATAGAAAATCTGTTTTATATCTACCACGGTGTTTAACACATTGTAAGAACTTAATGAATGTATTTTAAATACATGCTAAATAAATTTGGAATTAATATAACATGGAGAAAAAAATAACTTTAGGAGTTCAGGGGTTGGAAGCACTTCTTTCAGTTTCTCAGCTACTTTGAGAACTAGTGTTAAAACTTTTCTTGAATGGAAACTATGGTGCCATAAAACCTAGACAAAAATATAGGTGGATAGGGCTCATTTCTAAAAAGAAATTGACTTCTAAGCATAAAGGCAATGGTTAAATTCTAAAGGAAAAAGTATCTTTGCATGTATAAAAATTTTCAAAAATTATTTGTCAAAATGCCATAAACAAAATAACAGATTGATACATAATCAGTAAAAAATGTGATAACATTCTTGATAAGAAAAACACATGGTTAACTTAGGAGACACAGTTTTACTCCTAAATCATCACTGTGACCACAGACATGGGATTTACACTGATTGGGCACCCCTTCGGGTATTGAAGGAACGTCCGTTTTCCCAGAAACACATGGATTCAAAAATAAACCTGCAGGTTATTAGGAAGTAGGAATGGATTTTGAGAAAGTAATTAATTTCCCATTACAGTAGGATTATGACTGATTTTTATTATCTCTCCTGTTCTTTTCTAGGTTTCCAGATTTTCTAGTAACCGTGAAATTATTACTTTATGATTAGAACAATAATTCTGTGGGTATGTATTATTTTTAAGAAATAAAATCAACTCTATTGCTTGTAAGATGGCTACAAGAGCCTCTTCAGGAAGTGAAGAGTTATTTTCTTAGCTGTATTAGAGATCAAACCAACCTGGCCTCAAAGGCACTCAAAAGAGGGCTGGTAAATTGAGCAGAGGGTCTGAGAATCTCTAATACCTGTTCTGAAATTTCACCATTATTCCTGCTGCTCTTCCTAAGCGGTTTTTAGGAAAACTATATTTCTTAGAGAGACACATTTTTGGGCAGAAAATGCAGCTGGAAAAATGGGGACCTATGTTGCTTTAGTTCAGAAGAAAAGACTTCAACTAATAACATAAATATAGATTATGAGTTAATAACATAACTCAAATTAGAAGAGATTTTCTCTCTCAAAAACATGAAATTTTGTAAGTTTCTTTTTATGTGTGTGTGCAAGTGTGTGTGCATACATGTGTACAAGCCACTTTAAGAACTGAATTTATTTATACAAACAATAGTTGTGTTACATGATGTTTGATATAGGTCCTCTTCAGCTTTTAAGTGTCTACATTCAAATCATGTATAGCAGATATAATTCTTCCTTTTTCATCTTCTATGTCAAATAACAAGCAGACACAGGAAAAGAAATAATTTTGGTCAAATTACTGATAATATTTTCTAGAGTTGTGCAATCTATGTTAATCATCTTTCCTGAACTTGCAGTTGAGTCAATACCAAAAATAACTGGAAGAGTTTGTAACTTTCAGTTTTCAAGTTTCTGAGCCTGCCAGCCTCTGACTATAAGAAATTTTTAGAGAGAGGGCAAAAGTTACCTTTCTAAGACAAAATTCAGTCAACTTTTGAAATACTGCCCTCTCTGGTCTGCACTCTGACCTTGTTTCCAGATAATCATATGCACACGTCACCATATGCATTAGAAGGCCTCTTTCATTAGAATGCAGCCTGTAACTTAAGACCAAACACCATAAAAACCCTAGAAGAAAACCTAGGCAAAACCATTCTGGACATAGGCATAGGCAAGGACTTCATGACTAAAACACCAAAAGCATTGGCAACAAAAGCTAAAATAGACAAATGGGATCTAATTAAACTCCAGAGCTGCTATATAGCAAAAGAAACAATCATTAGAGTGAACCAGCAACCAACAGAATGGGAAAAAATTTTTGCAATCTACTCATCTGACAAAGGGCTAATATCCAGAATCTGCAAAGCACTAAAACAGATTTACAAGAAGAAAACAAACAAACCCATTCAAAAGTGGGCAAACGATATGAACAGATACTTTTCAAAAGAAGACATTTATGAGGCCAACAAACATGAAAAAATGCTCATCATCACTGGTCATTAGAGAAATGCAAATCAAAACCACATTGAGATACCATCTCACACCAGTTAGAATGGTGATCATTAAAAAATCTGGA
>CAUYLG010006919.1:0-35279 GCA_963573385.1 Cacajao melanocephalus | reverse complement strand
ACACTCCCCAAACCCTGTCGTCTTGGGCCCTTTATGAGACTTCACTGGATAGGCATGAGTGACAGCCGTACACAAATGGGACTGGACCAAAAGCGTGTGGTCTGAATCCAGCAGGGCCTGTCTGTGCAGATTCTTCCCGGCATCTGTGACATTCCTTTCTCCAGGGTGTGGGGCAGGGCCCCTTCTGGAACAGGGGTCTTGTGACCCCCCGTCAGACAGGGTGGGTCAGAATTTATTTATGGCCAGCTCCAAGACAGAAAGGTGGGGGGAGGTTAGAGTCCGTTGTTGGTCTTAGGGCCTGCCTTGGGGAGAAATAACAAGATCGGCGGGGTTACGAGCCAGGAACTGTGGATGAAAGCCTGTATGTACACATAATATCACAACTGGATATTAGGAAAGTGGACTTGTCAGAATTTGTAGGAAAACCCTCGTGTTCCTACAAACAACTGTTTACCCTGCAGCCCAGACTTTCTCCCTCTATCGTAATCCCGCCTAGTTTCATCTGCTTTCCTTACACGGTACATGGTAATTAGGCGTGCGACGGCTTGATCAGTAGCAGTGTTCTGCCAGACTGTGTCTTCTGTGGGGGAGCTGAGACCATGTCTGTGTTTGCTCGTCCTTGTGCCTTGGTGCGCAGCACAGCGCATGGGCAGTGTGGGTGCTCCGTGGATAGTGAGGGAACAAATGCATCAGTCTGCCTTGAAGGTTCCCTCTTGCTATGGACTGAGTTGGCTCTCTGGCTCCACCCAGTTCATATGCTGAAGCCCCAACCCCGGGGTGATGGATTTGGAGATCAGACTTCTAGGAGGCAATTAAGGTTAAACGAGGTGATAAGGGTGGGTTCCTAATAAGAAGACAGAGAGTGCTCTCTTCATAAGTGTGCATCAAAGAAAGGCCACGTGAGCGCATAGAAGGTGGCCGTCTGCAAGCCAGGAAGAGAGCCCCCACCAGAAACCAGCCTGCTGGCACATGGGTCATAGATGTCCAGCCTCCAGGACTGTGAGGAGATAAACTTCTGTTTCCAGCACCCGGTCCGGGGTATTTTGTCATGGTAGCCAAAGCCCTGACATCCCATCATTTTATGACTATGAAAAATTACAAATCCCGGGCTTCTGCTTTGAGATAAGGGACATCACATTGAAATGTGTAAATTCAGATATTTTGATTGCCATTGGGGATGGATAGACCAAAAAGAAAGACTATTTTAAATGACTAGATTTTGTAATAGATAGGTGAATAGATCAGTCTTTCCTGCTTTGGACAGAAGCTAGCCTTTGGGCCTGTAGGTAGGAGCACTCCTGATATTATTAATGATACTAGTACCTAACTGTGTTTGTTGGGGCCTTATAGGAATGCTAATCCCATCATGAGGGCCCACCTCATGACCTCATCTAAACCCAGTCACCTTCCAAAGGTCCCATCTTCAGACAGACGTTGGGGTTAGGGCTTCAGTATGCGAACTTTGTGAGATGGAGACGTTGAGTCCATAACGGCAGGGGAGGCAGGCTGATGGGCCCAGCCCTTGTTTCACGGGCACATCTGAGCTGAATCTGGAAGGCTGCGTGTGCAGAGGCTGTGTCTGTTTGGCGACCGCAGTTGATCCAGGAAGAAACTGTGGAGGTGAATGTTATAAAAGAAAATTGGAAGCCTACGGTAGTAAAACTGTGTACTCTTAGGACCTTTGGCAGTGGAAGTCAATTTTAGGAGTAAACCGCTGTAGTACTAGCTGATGATGATTTATTACGGCAAACGTCCAGCAGGTATTTTGAGTTCCGAACTTCGTGAGAAGGCAGAATTGGGAGTGGTGCTGGTAGCAGTGGCTGGCTGGAGGGCTCAGGCCTGCTCCTCAGCTGTGCTGACCTGAGTGCGCCCTTAGCTTGGCCCTGGCCCGGCCCTGCTGCCCTGCGTCGGAGGCAGGTGTCTGCTTTGGCTTCTCTCCTGCCTTGAAATGGGGGCCTTATCTCGTTCCTGAGTTCTGAGTGTTGGTCTTATCAGGGAAGGGGTGTTTCTTTAGAAATCAGTTAAAATAAAAACGCCTTTTTGTTTTTTTTTTTTAGGCAAAAGCAAAGAAGCAGAAATAAAGAGGATAAACAAGGAACTGGCAAATATCAGATCAAAATTTAAAGGTAAGTGTGTTTAACCTTTCCATACAATGTCCTGTTGTCAATTTTCTCTAGTAAGAACCCGATCTGTTAATACTGTCTTTTCCTCCCCCCACACCAGAGTGAAGTTCTGTTTGTGTCAGGGCTCTGTCAGAATTAGGAAGTGTTTGGAATGGAGCCGCTGGCTGCTCTTTTGAAGGGCGTGTGTGGAGCTGGTTAGGTGGGGTGGCCCCTCCTGGTGTCTGGTCTTCTCCTGGAGCTGGAACACCCTGGTCCCGTGCCTGGCTGCGTGCCGCAGCCTTAGCCAGCAGGCCAGTGTGTTGGGGGTTCAGAGGACAAACACCAGGTACGGGAGGGGCTCTGCGCAAGGTGCCGGCGAACGCTTGCTGCTGACCTGCGTTGGTGGACGGCCTCTCTGTGAGCCCGTGTGCCCTGAGTGCCTTCCCTGAACATCCTTGAAGAATTGTAAAGTAGAGCTTTAGCTTTCAGTCCTTGGGACATTTGTGAAAGCCCAATTAATCCTTCAAGCCTTAGTTTTTCAGTTAATTTTTACAGGTTTAACACCTGGCCCACCTTCCTGGGCATACTTTTTAGCCACGGTGTAGCTGAAATTGCCTAGGCACAGTGAGTCAGGGAGAGGGCTGAGCCTGACCCCTGTGGAACTGGAGGGACAGGCAGAAGACAGCTGGGGGACTCCTGGAGTTTCATGGGATGGGTGCTTTTTGAGGGCTTGAGAAAATATCCAGTATTTTCTTTTCTCTCTCTCTCTTTTTTTTTTTTTTTGAGATGGAGTCTTGCTCTGTTGCCTAGGCTACGGTGCAGTGGTGCGATCTCGGCTCACCTCTGCCTCCTGGGTTCAGGTGATTCTCTTGCCTCAGCCTCCCGAGTAGCTGGGATTACAGGCGCCTGCCACCATGCCCGGCTAATTTTTGTGTTTTTAGTAGAGACGGATTTTACCATGTTGGCCAGGCTGGTCTAGAACTCCTGAACTCAACTGATCCACCTGCCTCAGCCTCCCACAGTGCTGGGATTACAGGCGTGAGCCACCGCACCCAGCCTGCACGTCTATTCTCAGCTGTAAAATGGGGAAACTACGGATCTCAAGTTGGGTTCTCCAGGCTGTGGATTCTGAAATGGGGCTGTGTGCAGAAGATGTATTGGAGAGTGACACAGGTGAAAAGTAAAGGGTGGAAGCAGATGGAGACTCAGATCTACAGTCACTACCACCTGCCCGTCGGGGAGCGTGGGAGCCCAGGTTGCTGGTTGGAGGCGGTGGCACTGGGTTGAAAGGGCTGGGTCCTGGCACCCTCTTGCTCAGCCATGGCTCTCCACCTGGGGGAGCCTGACCCTGACAAAGCCAGCCCCTGTCAGCCAGCCTTACTCTTGGCATTACCGGGCCTCCATTGAACGGGATCTGCCCTGCTGTGCCAATCGTGAGGAAATGAGGACATACATAGAAATTGCTTGAAAAGAAACCAGTACCGGCTGGGTGCGGTGGCTCATGCCTGTAATCCCAGCACTCTGGGAGGCCAAAGTGGGCAGATCACGAGGTCAGGAGATGGAGACCATCCTGGCCAACATGGTGAAACCCTGTCTCTACTAAAAATACAAAAAATTAGCCAGGTGTGGTGGCTCGTACCTGTAGTCCCAGCTACTCGGGAGGCTGATTCAGGAGAATCCCTTAAACCTAGGAGGCAGAAGTTGCAGTGAGACAAGATCGTGCCACTATGCTCCAGCCTGGGCGACAGACCTAGACTCTGTCTCAATTAAAAAAAAAAAATTACAAGCTCTCTGTAAATGCTTTGGGATTAAAGGAAACTTCATGCCTGTCTGGCCATCCTAAAGAGGGAAGGTGGCGCCCCCCCCGCCCCACAGTGATCTGTTGGCTTTTGTTAAGCATGTGCGTGCCCTGGATTGTGGCAGCAGACACAGAAGAAAATCTACTTGTTTTTAAGAAAGTGCTGCCTGAAGCCTCCCCTGCCAGCTGTGGGTAGATGAGATGACTTAGAGCTCTGCTGTTCAGTAGAAGTGGAGTATCAGTCACACTCATAGGTCTAAATATTCTGCATCCTCATTGAAAAAAAGTAGAAAGAAGCAAATGAAGTTAATAATATATTGTATTTAGTTCAGTGTATCTAGAATATCATTGTCACGTGATCAATAGAGAAATGGCCAGTTGTGGTGGCTCATGCCTGTAATCCCAGCACTTTGGGAGGCCAAGATGGCTGAATCACTTGAGGTCAGGAGTTTGAGACCAGCCTGACCAACATGGCGAGACCCTGTCTCTACTAAAAATACAAGAATTAGCCGGGCGTGGTGGTACGTGCCTGTAATCCCAGCTGCTTGGGAGGCTGAGGCAGGAGAATCGCTTGAACCTGGGAGGTGGAGGCTGCGGTGAGCCAGGATTAAGCCAGTGCACTCTAGCCTGGGTGACAGAGCGAGACTCTGTCTCAGAAAAGAAAAAAAAACAAAAAAACCATGTACTGAGTTATTTGGTATAAAGTCTTTGGAGTCCGGTGTGTATGTCACACTTAGGGTGAGCCTCTCTTTGGACTGGCTGTCTCAGTGGCTCACTGACTGACCGCATGTGGCATGAGGCCACTGCCTGAGCACTGCTGACTTAGACCAACCCTTCTGCTGAAAATGATTGCTTTTTCTATTGATTTATTAATCGGTTGAGACAAGATCTTGCTGTGTTGACCAGGCTGCCCAGTGCAGTGGTGCGATCACGGCTCATTGCAGCCTCCACCCCTTGGGCTCAAGCCGTCCTCCCACCTCAGCCTCCCAAGTAGCTGGGACCCCAGGCACTCACCACCATGCCCAGCTAACATTTAAAAAAGTTGTGTAGAGATGGGCTCTTACCTTGTTACCTAGGCTGGTCTCAAACTTATGGGCTCAACTGATTGACCTGCCTCGGCCTCCCAAAGTGCTGAGACTACAGGTGTGAGCCACTGCGCCCAGACCCTAGGAGACAATTTTGGTTGTCGTAACTAGGTGAGTCCACTTGTGGGTGGAAGCGGGAGGCTGTTAAACACCCCAAGTGCATAGAGTGGCCCCCACAGCAGAGGCGTCGGCTAAAGTGTCAGTAGCCAGGGCTGAGGAGCCTTGTCTAGAAGGCTCAAAGTCAAAGCCTAGAGACCCGCTTCCATGCTAAGCTGAAGCCCTCACCCAAAGAATACCCTTTAGGGCAGAGCGAAGTGGCAGCAAGCCAGTCCTTTTCCTGACTTGCTGCTGGGCTTCCTGGCGTGGGGTACTCTACACAACCCCAAAATGTGGAGAAAGTGACAACCAGGGAAAGAATCCATACCCAACACAAGTACCTTTTAAGAACGCAGCTAAAAATACCGGCTGAAGACAGAAATGGAAAGAATTTCCTAGCAGAAGGCCTGTGCTAAAAGAAATTCCAAAGGAATAATCCAAGGTGAAAGTGTGGAGACGTGGAGAAGGGCAGGAAGGGGGAGAGGTGAGGGTCACTCTCCAGGTGAAAGTGTGGAGACCTGGAGAAGGGCAGGAAACGGGAGAGGTGAGGGTCACTCCCAGTATGTGTGTCTAATAGTCTTGTTTGTGGAGTTTCTTCAGTTGTGCTGTGAGCTTCAGAGAGTTGAGTCTGTATTTATTTGCCGTTAAGAAAACTGTAGGCCCAGATGAATTCCCCGAGATTTTGATCCTTTAATGGTGGTATTAGGCGCGGCCATCTGATGTGTGACCTGAGGTGCGTGGGCTGAAGGGTTCATGCCCGTCCCAACCCCTGCGTTAAGGGCGTCTCCCCTCTGGGCTCTTCCTCCCTCCGCTATGGCAAGGATGTGCTTTGCGTGGCATGGGCCTGGAGCAGAGCCATGGAGAGCAGGCCCTGCAAGGTCTGGACGGCGACCCCTTCCTCCTGCAGACTCACAGGCAGGGCTTCAGGCTGTGTGCACCTGCCGTGCTCTTGGGAACCCAGGAGGGTCCCTGGGATGTTCCCTGGGGTGCCCTCCGTCTTGAAACCTTTAAAAACAACCATTGGGTCATCATACCCCGCAGAGACACGGTTGTTTCTTTTTTTCTGTTTTGAAGAGACAGGATCTTGTTCTTTTGCCCAGGCTGGAGTGCCGTGGCATAATTCTAACTCACTGCAGCCTTGAACTCCTGAGCTCAAGTGATCCTCCTGCCTCAGCCTCCTGAGTGGCTAGGACTACACGTGTGCACCACCACACCTGGCAAATTTTAAAGCTTTTGGTGGAGATAGGGTCTCACTGTTTCCCAGGCTGGTCACGAATTCATGACCTCAGGTGAACTTGCCCACCTCGAGTGAACCCTCCAGAAATGGTGGGATTACAGGAGTGAGCCACCATACCTGGCTGGTTCTTCTTATTGATCGTCTTCAGGAGTTTCCCAGGTAGCGCACATTAATGTGCAAAATCGGCCAGGCGCGGTGGCTCGTGTCTATAATCCTAGCACTGTGGGAGGCTGAGGCAGGGAGATCACTTAAGCTCAGGAGTTCAAGACCAGCCTGGGCAACATGGTGAAACCCTGGCTCTACTAAAAGCACAAAAAATTAGCCGTGTGTGGTTGCACACGCTGGTGGTCCCAGCTGCTTGGGAGGCTGAGGTGGGAGGATCGCTTGTGCCTAGGAAGTTGAGGCCGCAATGAGCCATGGTCACACCACTGCACTCCAACTTGGGCGGCAGAGTGAGACCTTGTCTCAAGATAGAATATTTTTTTCTTTTTCACTTGGGTAGCCTGTTTTTCATTTTACTGTTAGTTGGCTTGATGATCAGTTCCCTGATGTAGTTGGCAGGAACTGATTGAGCAGCTGCCTTGTGCCACACACTTGTTGGGGCTGGTAGGCACTGCTGAGGAGATGGAAGGAGCCCCGCCCTGCCCCTGCGGGTGTGAGCCCTGTGCAGGCCGCGGGGCTGGAGAGTGTGGGAGTCAGCAGTGCCTCTGACCAGGTGGCTGGTGGCCAGTCAGGGTCCCTCTTCCCAATTTGCAGGTCAGGAGAGCGCCTGAAGGCTCTGGTTCCTGACTCACTCTCCAGTTTATCTTATTCTGCTTGATATTTTGTTATTAAAAAATACAAGGTTTCAGGCTGGGCACAGTGGCTCACGCCCGTAATCCCAGCACTCTGGGAGGTCAAGACGGGCGGATCACCTGAGGTCAGGAGTTTGAGAGCAGCCTGGCCAACATGGTGAAACCCTATCTCTACCAAAAATAAAAATTAGCTGGGGCTGGGCGTGGTGGCGGGCGCCTGTAGTCCCAGCTACTTGGGAGGCTGAGGCAGGAGAATCACTTGAACCTGGGAGATGGAGGTTGCAGTGAGCTGAGATTGCACCACTGCACTCCAGCCTGGGCAAAAGAGCGAGACTGTCTCAGGAAAAAAAAAAAAACGCAGCAAGCAGGTTTCAGTCCTTCTGAGGTGGGCATTTTGTCAGATGTTAGCATCTGTGAAGTTCGTATGCATCTGATGAGTCAGTGAAAGATGGTGCTCATGAACCTGTGTTGTGACCTTACGTTGCCCCAGACACCTGAAGCTCCGTGTATGGTGTGCTGTTTCATTTTTATAACCTGCTGAGGAAGTTGGGGTCAGAGAGGTTAAGGAGTGTGTCTGAGAGCACAAGACAGGCACCTTTCAGGCTGGAGCCCTTCCTTAATTGTGATAGTTTTAGGGTTTAGGGTGAGGCTTCCAGCCGTTCTCTCCTCTGATCTGCGCAAACCGGGGAGACAGGCATTCCTGTTACCGTCCTTGAATATTAAATTTCAGCTCAACATTTTGAAATCACTGGAGTAAAGAAGGAATCCTAGCCCAGGACTGAAACTGGTGTTTTGAAGGCTCTATGAGTCTGGGTCCTTTCAGGAGAGGTGGACTTCATGGTGGGTTGAAGAGGGAGGTTTTTCATAAAGAATTGCTGAGCTCTGATAGAATGACTCTAAGATAGAAGGAACTGCATGTGGCTCCCGGGGCTGAAGAGAGTCCCCAGGGCAGCTGTGGAGAGGCCCCTCTTGAGAGCTGGAGCTGGACTTGCTTGGAGCAAAGGGAAACCCAGTCCGCCGGAGAGCAGGGAAGTTTGCTGGCGTGGGCAGGCCAGGTGCTGGCCATCCAAGGGCTGTAGTCGGGTGGGAACCTCCCATCCTTAGCCGGTCGCATGGGGGCTACAGAGGGAATCTGAGTGCTGGTGTGGTCAAGGAGCCCCTCTGGGTACCACAGTCACGTCGAAAGGGTCACGGGAAGGTTGTGGCCAGGCTGAGGCTGTGAGGTCACGTGTGGACCACAGGGCTTCACCTACGGCCTCATGGCCTCACACCCTCTGATGCTGCTCCAGCCTTTCTCCTCCTGTGTCCTCCCAATGCCTTCCGCTGAGAAAGTGTGACTGAGAGAGGCGCAGAGGCTCCCTCCAGAGGCAGAATGTACAGTGGAAGGGTGCGTGTGGTGTGGGAAGGCAATAGCTCACCCCTGGCACAACGGTGCTTTCTCTCGGTAGTGAATTTTGGAGTCAGGGATTGGGTCTGAATCCCTGTGGTTCACCTGGCGGATCTGTGTGGGGGCGTCAGACCTGCTCCTCACGTGCCCTCTGTGCCCAGGTGACACATGCCAGATGAATCCAGGCTGGGGAGCTGGTGGGCTCATCTGCCCCACCGAGGCAGGTGAGGGTGTGGAAAGAGCATGGCTGCTTGTTTTGCTGCGGCCCCGGGTTAAGCCAGGAATGCACACGCCGCCATGTGAGCAGCGGGACAGAGTGCTGCGGTTTTCCCCCTGGTGCTGCTGACTTCCGCTGCCCCTCCTCACAGTGCTGTGCAAGAGGGGTGGTCTGCCCAGGCGGAGTGCTCCGTGACCGCCCTCGGGGACCTGAGGTGATCTTGCGCCACACGTACTGTCCAGTGCGCTCAGCCTCTGAAGGTGGGCCGGTTTTCCAGCGCCCGGGAGCTCTAGAGCAGCGCCTCGCCTGGGGTCCTGCAGGAGCAGAGGCCGGTCAGCTCTTCTGCGAGAGAGCCCCGTCTGCGTGTGCGTCTGCGTCCCACAGAACTCAGCCCATTCGGGCTGTTGGTCCTCTGCCCTATCAGGTATTTGTTCCTTTGAGAGAGATGCTTTGAGTGAGTAACAGGGAAAAGTCTGGAGGTAGGAGGAGGTCAGGCAGTATTTTTGGCTGTGGTTGTCCATGTCGGCTTCCAGCGTGTGCCCTCTCTCACAGGCCGGGCACTGAGAAGGCGTGTGCCCTCTCACAGGCTGGGCACTGAGAACACGTGTGCCCTCTCTCACAGGCCGGGCACTGAGAAGGCGTGTGCCCTCTCACAGGCCGGGCACTGAGACACGTGTGCCCTCTCTCACAGGCCAGGCACTGAGAACGCATGTGCCCTCTCACAGGCCAGGCACTGAGAACATGTGTGCCTTCTTACAGGCCGGGCACTGAGAATGCATGTGCCCTCTCTCAGGCCGGGCACTGAGAACATGTGTGCCCTCTCTCACAGGCTGGGCACTGAGATGTGTGTGCCCTCTCTCTCAAGCCGGGCACTGAGAACATGTGTGCTGGGACCCCTTGGGCACAGCCAGCAGATAAGTGGGTCAGTAGGGCGGGAGGTTGGAACCAGGTCGGGTCTGCTGCTGACAAGGAGGGGGTTTCTTATGAGCTCCTCAGAGTGCAGCATCCCCCTGACTGGCTGACTGGTGAGGCACCATTCTCTGGGAAACCTGGCCTGTCTGTATTCTGCACAGCCTGAGTAGCTGGCCAGCGTTTGTCCACGGAGGTGTGAGTGCCCAGCCCCTCACAAGACGGGGGCAGAGCGGCCAGCGTGGCTGGGCTGTCTTCCAGCCTGTGTCCCTCCACGCTGGGGCAGCAGAGTCTCCGTGGAGGCCCGGCCTGCACGAGGCCACCTTTCCCACTGCCTCCACAGCCTGCTGCAGGCTGGCTCTGAGGGGCACTCCCCGCCTCTCCCACACCTCTGGGGTGGGAACTCCTGGCAGTGTAGTGCAGAGCAGCCTTTTTAATTTTTTATTTTTTTTGAGATGGAGTTTCCCTCATGTTGCCCAGCTGCAGTGCATTGGTGTGGTCTTGGTTCACCGCAACCTCCACCTCCTGGGTTCCAGTGATTCTCCTGCTTCAGCCTCCCAAGTAGCTAGGATTACAGGTGCCCGCCACCATACCCAGCCAGTTTTTTATATTTTTAATAGAAATGGGGTTTCACCATCTTAGCCAGGCTGGTCTTGAACTCCTGACCTTAGGTGATCCCCCCGCCTCGGCCTCCCAAAGTGCCAGGATTACAGGCGTGAACCACCGTGCCCAGGGAGTGGCCTTTTCTTTAAGGGTTGGTTTTATATTTTGCAGTTTTATATTCTGCCACTTACATGTTTTGAACCTGTCTTGTGGTGGTGCCTTGTGAGACACTCAGACGAGCCGTGATGAGGCAGAGAAACAAGCCCTAGGGACAGTCGTGCTTGCCTTGTTTTCATGACTAGCTGATTTGCCCTAGCATGGCTGGGAAGTGGCAGGTCATTTACAAGGTTCATCTGCCTAAATTAAGAAACTGACTTCAAAGACTAGCTTGATGGTTGAAGGCGGGGTTTGCAAGCTCCATCGCGGCAGGGCCCTCTGTGGGATTTTGGCTGGTTGGAGTGAGGGCTGGCTGGGCTGCACCTGGCCAGGGTTGTCCAGGAGGGCAGAGCTCTTGTTGACGGTGTTCTGGTGCTTGTTTTTAAAAGGGAAATGGAAAACCTGGATTCTGGCGTGTACCATGAGTTTAGAAATTCCCTTCATGCTCAGCAGCGTCTGCAGCTGCACCTCCCTGGCCCGGCTGCCCCTCTGCTGGAGGCTGGTCTGTGCTGCCTGCCTGCCGTACTGCTGCCCAGCTCTCTGCTCTTCCCTGCCTCTGCCCCTGGAGTAAAACCTTCTCCCCACCTTTTCCGTAGGTGACAAGGCTCTTGATGGCTATAGTAAAAAGAAGTATGTCTGCAAGTTGCTCTTCATCTTTCTCCTTGGTCATGACATTGACTTTGGACACATGGAGGCCGTCAACCTGCTGAGTTCAAACAGATACACGGAAAAGCAGATCGTGAGTATCGCTGTAGGCAGAGGCGTGTGCCTGGCAGGACTGAGGCCCTGTGCCCCCTTAGGGTCGCCACCTCCTTTTCTACCTTTTCACATCTGACACGAGCCTCGTGGGTCTGCTGTAGGTGGAGATGCGTGCCCAGCCCGTGTTAGCACCTGCTGCTGACACCCTGGGGCCCCCTTTCCCTCCCAGTCTGGGTGCTCTTCAGGAAGCCCAATGCCCTGGCAGGGTTCCTCCTCCATGCGGTTCTCCTGATGAGGTGGCCAGGCCTTCTCCTCTTGCTTTCTTTACAATCCCACTTCGGGAGTCTCAGGACTTCCCGGTTGGTCTGGAGAGTGCTGTACACAGCCCAGGGTTTGATGTGGCTAGTGCCCGGGGGTTTGGTTCCTGTCGGCGTCTGGCTCATGGCCTCCTAGTCAGCTGTGCCCCGCAGGAACGCTGTGCCTTGGCAGTGTCGTAGCCCAGGGAGCCTTGGTTCCACCGGAACAGACGCTTGCCGAGTCCCGAGTGGCGCAGCTGCCGCAGCAGCACCCTGGGTACCTGGGTTGTGCCAGGATCTGCTTTGGGGTCTGCTACATGTTTTGAACATGTCCTGCCGTGATCCCTCGATCACATGCGTCACTGCTTGTTGGGTGACTCCGAGCCGCAGGCGGACTCAGATGGTCACGTGCTTGCTGTTCTCCTGTCTCGGAGCAGGGTTACCTCTTCATCTCTGTGCTGGTGAACTCCAACAGTGAGCTGATCCGCCTCATCAACAACGCCATCAAGAATGACCTGGCCAGCCGCAACCCCACCTTCATGGGCCTGGCCCTGCACTGCATCGCCAGCGTGGGCAGCCGGGAGATGGCTGAGGCCTTCGCTGGGGAGATCCCCAAGGTCCTGGTGGCCGGGTATGTGTGGGCTCCCATGCGAAATACGTCAGCTCCACAGCTGCTTCGCCGAGGGACTGTCACTCTCCCCATCTTGTGTCATGGAGATGAGAGGTAGCCTAAGGTCAGATCCAGAATTACAAGTTTAGGTCGGGCACGGTGGCTCACGTCTCTAATCCCAGCACTGTGGGAGGCCACGGTGGGAGAATCGCTTGAGCCCAGGAGTTCAAGGCCAGCCTGGGCAACATAGGGAGACCCCATCTCTACAAACAATTTTAAAAAGTTAGCCAGGCGTCATGGCGTGCTCCTGTGGTTCCAGCTACTTGGTAGGCTGAGGCAGGAGGCTTGCTGGAGCCCAGGAAGTCAAGGCTGCAGTGAGCCGTGTTCATGCCATTGCACTCCAGCCTGGGCGACAGCGAGACCTTGTCTCCAAAACAGAAAGAATGAGTGCAACCCGACTTTCCCTTCCCAATACCACTGAGATTCAAAAAACAGATCAAAGAAGAACACCCATACCCTGCCAACCACGGCCAAACCAAGGAGGGGCTTCAGCCCCGCAGGGCACCGTGTGGAGCAGTGCGTCTTGGGGCAGCTCCTCCTCATACTCTTTCCAGAGGGCTTCACACAGAGAAGCTGAGCACCTGCCTGAGCGCCCTGGGCCATCTGTCCTGTCCCTTGTTAACTTGGAGAGAAGCCTTGTGGGGCTGAGTCAGCAGCTCTGGAAGAGCTTAAAGCAGCCCTGGGCTGTCTGTGCCATAGCTCCAGCCCTTGCCTGCGTGTTCCAGGATGCCCTATAGAGTTGGTGACCCACAGCCCACACGGTACCATGTGGCTGAGCCAGGCCTCAGGCTGCGGGACATCCACCTGGACCACACAGTGAGGAGCGGAGAGAAGGTCGTGGGCAGGCATGAGGAAAACAGGCCAGACCGCTTCTCACCTGGGCCGCCTTGGCTTCGTGAGGACATTGGGTCATGTCTTGGGGCAGTTTTAGTTGTCAGAGTGGAGGGCGTGCCCTAGTATCTGGTGGATAGAGACCAAGGGGCTGTGCTGCACCCTACACTACACAGGACGCCCCACCACAGAGAATGAGACAGGCTCCCATCAGCTGTGAGGCAAGGAGGAGCCGGGCAGGCAGGAGACGGCAGCACAGCTCCGAGAAGACAGATTCAGACACGCGGGAGCTGAGAGATGGGTGGGTGCACAGTAGGACGGACAGAAGCAGAGCCGCGGAGCTGGGGGAGCTTGGAGGGCCTGGAGGCACCGTCACTCCTCAGGCCATTCAGTCACAGGTGGCACAGCGCATGGTGGGCGCCCCGAAAACAGTGCCCAAGATGGAAGGAGGGCTCAGGTGATCAGAGGGTGCTGGTGTGGGAGAGGGAGGGTGGAGCTTGGGATCGGAACCAGCCAGAAGGTCCGGCAGATTCTGCTTCGGGGCCACGGCCTCCTGCCCTCCCTCCCCTCCTGCCCCAGGGTTGTTGCTTGCCTGTTTATTGCCCGTTTCCACCTTTGGGGCGGAAGCTCCCTGGGCTCTGAGGTTTCTGTCTGCTGCGGGGGCCCTTTACACCCAGCATCTTCAGCAGTGCCAGGTCCCTAGTAGGTGCTTGTCGGGTGTCTGCGCGTGAGTGGAATGCAAGACAGGGCCACTCCTGAAGTGCGCGTAGGTGGACGGAGCAGGCGTAGGTGGATGGGGCGGGTGCGGGTGGATGGAGTGGGCACTCCCTGAACCAAGGCCCTGCTGCAGGAGCCAGGGACAGAGGAAGGAGGAGCCACCATGAGGAGGGGTCTCTAGAGGCTGGCACACATTGTCGGTGGCTGGAAGGGAGTGGGTGGCCTGCGTTGTGGTGCCTGAGTGGCCTCATGGGGATGGAGGTCACAGGCAGGGTTCTCCTACCTCCGAGAGCTCAGGCAACGTGGTACCCACCGGCCTTGCTTGAAGAAAAGGGCCAATTGTTGAAATCCGGCAAAGTAGGAGATGATTCAAACTAGCATGCTTGGGCCGGGTGAGGTGCTCACGCCTGTAATCCCAGCACTCGGGAGGCTGGCACTCAGGTGGGCGGATCACCTGAGATCAGGAGTTTGAGACCAGCCTGGCCAACATGGTGAAACCCTGTCTCTACTAAAAACACAAAAATTAGTCAGGTGCGGTAGTGGTGGTGGTGTGTACCTGTAATCCCAGCTACTTGGGAAACTGAGGCAGGAGAATTGCTTTGAACCTGGGAGGCAGAGGCTGCAGTGAGCTGAGATTGCGCCACTGCACTCCAGCCTGGGCAACAGAATAAGATTCTGTGTCAAAAAAAAAAAAAAAAACAAAAAAAAACAAAACCGTGCTCAGGAAGGAGGTGCTGTGGTTGCAGGACTCCTGGTGTGTGTCACCTAGAGACTGCAGGACAGGGTGGGTGCCGAGGAATGAGTGACAGGTCATTCCTAGGGCCAGAGGTAGGGAAAGGGGGCACCGGCCAAGGCAGAAGAGTGGGGAGGTGTCTCTGCTGGGATGGACGGAGTTGGTGGAAAGAGAACCGCCAAGGTGCAGAGTAGCCCTGGGGCCCTCGGACCCCCTCATGTGAGCTGACGCTGGAGAGTCGCTGTGGGGCCCTCGGACCCCCTTGTGTGAGCTGACGCTGGAGAGTTGCTGTGGGGCCCTCGGACCCCCTCATGTGAGCTGATGCTGGAGAGTCGCTGTGGGGCCCTCGGCCCCCCTCGTGTGAGCTGACGCTGGAGAGTCGCTGTGGGGTCCTCTGTACCCCGTGTGAGCTGACGCTGGAGAGTCGCTGTGGGGTCCTCTGTACCTCGTGTGAGCTGACGCTGGAGAGTCACTGTGGGGTCCTCTGTACCCCGTGTGAGCTGACTGACGCTGGAGAGTCACTGTGGGGTCCACTGTCCCCCCTTGTGAGCTGACGCTGGAGAGTTGCTGTGGGACCCTCTGTCCTCCCCCCCGGCCCTGTGTGAGCTGACACAGCCCTTGTGCATTCTCTCTGAGGAGCGTGGCGTGCTGGGCGCCCTCCCGTGTCAGCATTTGTAGCTACGAGCTGTATCCTGGTTGGCTCCTGTGTGCGGAAGGACTGCTGGAGTCCTGAAGCCGCCTGGCACACACCCCAACGTGGCCAAGGCCACACATCCACAGGGACACACGGCAGGGTGGGCACTCGGTTCCTCCTCCGGGCTGATCCCGTGAGGATGGGGTGGGTGGAAGAGGGACACTACCTCCTCCTCCTGCAGGGGGCGTTTGCACCCAAAAGTTGGAGTTTTTACTCAAAGTTATTTTTCTTTGGCATAGTATAGGGAGAGATTTAGGAACAAAAAGCCAAAAGGTGAAGGCACAGGTGGTCCCTACTGCCTTTTCTTCCTTCCGGCAGAGCTGCAGATCCTGGCTGATTCTGTGAGGCGCTTTGAGGTCGGACTGGCCCTTTTCCAGCTGTGCCCACAGCATCCACTCCAGGCTCCCTGTCACCTTCCCGTTGCTCAGCAGAGTCCGGTGGCGGGAGGGCAAAGGGGGTAAGCAGGGCATGGAGCACCCCTGTGCCCTGGACAGGCTTGTCAGCTGCAGAGCAGGAGACCCACGCCAGCTCCCCACCATGTGGGGTGAGGGCACGGGCGCCCCAGCCCCGCTGTTCAGGACGGGGCATGGTGGGGTGAGGGCCGGCGGCGTCGGGGGGAGATCACCCAGGAGATGGGGAGCTCCGCGGCAGGGTGAGGCCCTCCATGCGTGTCTGTGGTGATTGTGGGTTATTAAGTAGTTGTAATAGCAACAGCAAAAAGCTGCTGTTGAAACAGCGAATGAACAGTGCGAGCTGCGTGTGGTTGGCTGGTGGTTTTGGTGGTGAGAAGGTTGGCAGGGAGACCTTTGCAGCGGGGCCCGTGTATGCTGAGAATGCCGCTGCTGCCCCCCGGGTGGCCCTCGGCAGGCAGCAGCGGCCCTGCCCTGACTGCTGTCCAGGCCGTCCTGGCCCCGTGCCAGCCCCACCCCAGCGTCTCCAGCTGGCTCGGGGTACTCCGTGAGGCTGCATACTGCACTCAGCCATCAGGAGTGACTCTGACATCTCTCTTTCAGGGACACCATGGACAGCGTGAAGCAGAGCGCGGCCCTGTGCTTGCTGCGCCTGTACCGGACGTCCCCCGACCTCGTCCCCATGGGCGACTGGACATCTCGAGTGGTGCACCTGCTCAACGACCAGCACTTGGTAAGCGCCCTTGGCCTTGGTGCCCCTCCCCCGCCCCCTCAGGTGACCTTTGCGATGGCCTGGAGCGGGGTGGTGGTAGGGGAAGTGATGTGGCCTGAGCACGGCACGGGTGCTGCGCCGACCTATGGGTCCCGTAGCCCGAGGGTGGCCTGGTGGAGAGACCGGTTGGAGTGGATGAGGACAGGAGACACCATGGGGAAAATGGTTTTGGGGCAGGGCCAGGGCTGGAGGCCACTGAGGAGACACCGAGGTCACCTTGGCACCAGCTGCCACCACAGGGTAGGGCCACGTGTCAAGTCCTGAGTGTGCCCCGCGCCAGGCCCCTTGCAGTCTCCGTGCAGGGGAGGGACGTCCTAATGAGCTAAGCACTTTGCTCACCGAGAAATACAGGAAGAAGACCAATCAGACCCATTTCTTTACACCTTTTCCTTGGAAAGCTGAGGGCACAGGCACCTCAGGTCTCTGGGGAGAGTGCTGTGCTGTATGAGCTATACCCTGACCAGGCTCAGGAGCCGTGTGCAGGGTGAGGGGTGGGGGGGATTGCATGTGTCGTTCAAGTAGACGCAGGGTGAGTGGTGGGGGGATTGCATGTGTTGTTCAAGTAGATGCAGGGTGAGTGGTGGGGGGATTGCATGTGTCGTTCAAGAGACGCAGGGTGAGAGATGCGGGGATTGCATGTGTCCAGGTAGACGCAGGTTGAGGGATGGGGGGATTGCATACGTTCACGTAGACGCAGGGTGCAGGTGGGGGGTTGCATGCTTTGTGCAAGTAGACATTTCCTTTTTTATTTTTGAGACAGAGTCTGATTCTGTGGCACAGGCTAGAGTGCAGTGGTGGGGTCTCAGCTCACTCCAGCTTCTGCCTCCTGGGTTCAAGGAGGATTCTCCTGCCTCAGCTTTCCGAGGAGAAGACACCGCTGGGATTACAGGCGAGCGCCACCACGCCCAGCTAATTGTTTTTTTTTTTTTTGAAACTGAGTTTCAATTTTGTTGCCCAGGCTGGAGTGCAGTGGCGCAATCTCGTCTCACTGCAACCTCCACCTCCCAGGTTCAAGCGATTCTCCTGCCTTGGCCTCCCAAGTAGCTGGGATTATAGGCACCTGCCACCACACCCAGCTAATTTTGTATTTTTGTAGAGACAGGGTTTCTCCATGTTGGTCAGGCTGGTCTCGAACTCCCGACCTCAGGTGACCCATCTGCCTTGGCCTCCCAAAGTGCTGGGATTGCAGGTGTGAGCCACTGCGCCAGCACAAGTAGACATTTCCTGAGCTGTTTACATTTTCAGAGTGAATAGGTGTCGTTTTAAAATATTTGTGGAAGAACGTCTTTACGTAACTCAAGTCTTCTTTCAAGAGGTGTGAGTGACTGAATCCCTAGTGCTTGTGCTGGAACAGTAACAGGCTGCTTGGTGCTGTGGGGAGGACTCCTTGTGCCCTGGGGTCTGAATCTGTTCTCAGTGAGGCCAGGAGGAGCAGGGAGGGCGGGCGGACTTGGGTGCTGGGCCTGGTGGCCTCATCCAGACTGTGGTTCCGTGACTGCCAGGACCACTTTCTGAAAAGGAGGATGGAAAAGGACTTCAGCTGCTTTTTTCTACGGTCTCACTTCTCACTTCTGGGTTGTAAAGATTTAAATCAGTCTAAAGGTGACGTCTCCTGCTGCAGTGAACTTGGAATGATTAAATTAGAGGCGTGAGTATAGGCGACCGTGGAGGCCAGGAGAGGGCAGCACGCTAGCTGGCGTGTGCGGCCCCGTGCTTGACCTGCGTGGCCGAGCGCCGTCCTCTGGCTCTTCACGCTGGTGGGATCTGGGCTGAGCATAACTGACTTTCCCAGCTTGTAAGGAGAAGCTGGAGAAGGAAAGAACGTGGTCGGTCTGTCGAAGCAGGCCGAAGTGGCCGTGGGCTGCTGGCGTGCTGCTGGTTGGCTTCAGGTTTTGTTTGGAAGATGAGTTAACACGTGCGTTCAGCTGCAAGTGTTTTGACTGTCTGTTGTGTGTGTGCGTTTTCTTTCAGGGTGTGGTAACTGCGGCCACAAGTCTGATCACCACTTTAGCACAGAAGAACCCGGAAGAGTTTAAAACCTCCGTGTCTCTGGCCGTCTCTAGGCTAAGCAGAGTGAGTCTGTTTGTGGGGGAGCAGAAGTTGGGGGGGTTTCGTCTTATTTATTTGTTAGCTTACTTTCAGAATGCAAGGCATGTGGTCAGTTTGGAAATTCGGGGGTGAAACCCGCTTGGCTTCTCTTTCAACCTTCCTCTTAATTGAGAGCTGTCCCGTCTGTATGGAAGCCCAGCTCCCTGTTCCTGTCGTGTGAGCGAGCACCCAGCACCACTTGGATGGAGGGGTGGCACCCAGGGCCCGTGTCCCCCACGGGGAGGCGCTGCCAGCTCTGCCTTGGGACCCACCGGCTGGCGTGTGCGCTAACGCCTGCTGTTGAGCTTTGTGTTTTGAGTTTTATGTAGATGGACCTGCAGCGCACATTCTTTTGTTTTGTTCAACATTGTGAAATGTTTGTTTTGTGTACAGCCGTTATACGTTCATTTTTGATGCTGCATAGAGTCGGTTGTGTGAACTGACCCCTGCAGTTGACCCCCTGTCCTGTTGAACACTTAGCTCCTTGCCCTCTGGGGCTGCTGTGGCCCCTCTAGCGTGAGCAGTCTTGGATGTCCCTTGGTTTCCACACACACAAGATGCCATGGGTGTGTGAAATGTAGCATGGTTCAGCTGGGGGCTGCAGCTCCTGAACCTGAGGAGACAGGTGGCGCCGGACCGGCTTCCCCTGTGGTCTACCTGGCCTTCCCAGCAGCAGGAGGCGTGGGCACGGCACGTGCTGGTGTTAGCCCCTTGGGGTTTTTTGTTTTGTTTTGTTTTTTGAGCTAGAGTCTCACTCTGACGCCCAGGCTAGGGTGCAGTGGTGCAATCTCGGCCTCCCGGGTTGAAGGGATTCTTCTGCCTCAGCCTCTTGAGTAGCTGGGATTATAGGCTGCACCATCACACCCGGCTAATTTTTGTATTTTTAGTAGAGATGAGGTTTCACCATGTTGGCCAGGCTGGCCTCAAACTCCGGACCTCAAGCAGAAGACCAAGACCGCCTGTCTCGGCCTCCCAGACTGCTAGGATTGCAGGTGCCACCATCGCACTCGGCTTCTTTGTGGTTTAAATCTACATTTTCCTGATTATCAATGAGGTTGAGCAACTTTGCATGTTGGTTGGCTCTTTGGGTATCTTGTGTTGTGAAGGGCCTGAGACTTTCGCCCGTTTTTACCCTGGGTTGTCCTTTTTTGTGTTGAGTATTTCACCAGTAAGCGTGATGTCTGCTCTAGAATCTGTTGGTGGTGGCACTCTTGCTCACATTAAAGAAGTTCCGTTCTCTAGTTTGCCAAACAGTTTTTATCGTTAACTGGTAAAACCGTTTGAATTTGGAGTTTTCTTTGTGTATGAATTCAGTTTGTTTTATAAGTTGGGAAGTGTGCGTATTTTCTTTTTTTTTTTTGAGTCAGCGTCTTGCTCTGTTTCCCAGCCTGGAGTGCAGTAGCACAGTCTCGGCTCACTGCAGCCTCCACCTGGGTTCAGGTGATTCTCCTGCCTCAGCCTCCCAAGTAGATGGGATTACAGGGCCCCCCCCACCATGTCCAGCTAATTTTTTATATTTTAAGTAGAGACAGGGTTTTGCCATGTTGGCCAGGCTGGGTCTTCAACTCCTGACCTCAGGTGATCCGCTGGCTTCGGCTCCCAAAGTGCTGGGATGACGGGCACGAGCCACTGCGCCCGACCTCCTTTCCTTTGCGTTCATTTGTTAGTCGCTTTTTAAACCCTTGAGATGAATTTTTGCTGCTTTTCTCTTTATATTTGTTTGAAATGTATACATTTAAGGCTATAGATTTTTCTGTGAGCCTGGCCTTAGCTGCATGCGTGTTTGAGAGACAGCTCACGCTGGCTGTGATTCTTGCCTGTTCTGCTTTGCATTTGTGCCTCTCAGCCCTCTTCGACAGACAGCCTGGGGTTCACCTCCCTGCAGCCGGTGTCTGTGACCCACGTCTGGGCTGGCATCTTGTAGCTTAGGGCAGGGCTCAGGGTGAACTTTTCTGGATAGGTTCACCTACAGCCTGAAAGCGTCGCACATGTGAGCTTTGTAGGGAGGGAGGAACTACCCTGACCTCTCGGAAGCAGGAGACACCGGGCTGTCAGTGGAAATGGATGGAGGTTGTAGTGATAGTCGTTTGTTCAAGAGGTTGATGGAGGGTCTGCCAAGCCAAGGACCATGCTGGACAGAGAGATGGGATGTGAGTGAGGCGGGCAGATGCCTCCTCAAGCTCAGTGCCTGGGTGGCCTGTGGGGAACCATGGGGCTGTGGGGTTGGGTCAGGGTGCTGGCTTCTTGGGGTATGCTTTTTCCTTCTGAGAAGCCTAGCGCGCTGTCTCTTGAGTTTTATTCATGTTCCAGTCCACAAAGGAAAGACTGGAGGTTCAAATCCAGGTGCTGTGGTATCTTGTACTGAGTGTGGGCTGCCACTCGCCTCTCACAGCGACCCCGAGGGGTCCCAAGCAGTGTCAGATGCTCCTGGCACGCAAAACAAAACCGTTTTTCCAGCTCAGGCCTGACTCGAGGAGTGAGTGTGGCTTTTCTCTGGGTCCCTGCAGAGGGGACTGGTGCCGGGCATCATGTCTCGTCGCCTGTGCTCTTGCAGATCGTGACGTCCGCATCAACAGATCTTCAGGATTACACTTACTATTTTGTCCCGGCTCCCTGGCTGTCTGTCAAACTGCTGAGGCTGCTGCAGTGCTACCCACCGCCAGGTAATGCGCGGGCCGAGGCTCCTGAAGCTGCACCAGCTGACTCCGTCTCAGATTTAAGTGATTTGTTGATGACTTTAAGAAGTGTGTTACTGGCCCTGCCTCCTGATTCCTGGGCCTTGCTGCTGGTGCTGCCGTGCGCCCTGGCTTTCGTGGAGTTATTGCAGAGCCTACACTTTTGTTAGGGTTTGCGTCTGTTTGTGCTTCTATAGTATCAGATCTGTGCAGTAGGTTTTCTTTCTTTCTTTCTTTTTTTTTTTTAAAAGATGGAGTGTCTCTCTGTTGCCCAGGCTGGCGTGCAGTGGGTATGATCTCAGTTCACTGCAACCTTTGCCTCCTGGGTTCAAGCGATTCTACCACCTCAGCCTTCTGAGAAGCTGAGATCACAGGCACCTGCCATCATGCCTGGCTAATTTTTGCATTTTTGTAGAGATGGGGTTTCACTGTGTTGGCCAGGCTGGTCTTGAACTCTTGATCTCAGGTGATCTGGCCATCTCAGCCTCCCAAAGTGCTGAGATTACAGGTGTGAGCCACCGCGCCTGGCCTTTCTCAGTTTTGTAAATGCTCCCAGCTGGATACGCAAATGTGAATGAGTATTAAAAATGCTCTCACGATACATGGGTGCAGCGGGAGGGTGGGGTGGGGTGGGCTGCAGGCCATGGGAGCCTGGTGAGCATCGTTCTATCTTGCCCAGAAGACCCTGCAGTACGAGGCCGCCTGACGGAGTGCCTGGAGACCATCCTGAACAAAGCCCAAGAACCGCCCAAGTCGAAGAAGGTCCAGCACTCCAACGCCAAGAACGCCGTGCTCTTTGAGGCCATCAGCTTAATCATTCACCACGACAGGTGGGTCGGCCGCCTGAGGAGATGCCTTCACCTTGTGCACACGCGCATGCTCCTTCTCACTGGCATAAGACTAGCGGATCACACCTAGTTAGTTTATCCGGTCCACGGGCCTCCCCTTCATCCTGCCCGTGTGCTCCCTGCTGGACCCCTTTCTTCTTTCTCTGCAGCCAGCCCCTCCTGCTCTGAGCCCACCGTGGATTGCTTAGCTGACTGTGGTCTCATCCCCGACAGGGGCCTTCTCCTCCTTCCCCGAGCATCCCCACTCCTGATGGGCCTGTCGTATGATGGAACAGAGAGGAGACAGGGAGGGTGGGAGGTGTGCACACACGTGTCCTGTGGCTTTGCTGGACGTGAAGCCGTACTTGGTGGGTCCAGGGTGCTAGGGCAGTGCTGGAGATGGCCATGCCCATCCACGCGGAGCAGAGGCGCAGGGCGGGTGGCCGCTGTGCCAGCTGGAGGGTCTGCCTCCTCTACCCCCACGCATTTTCTGCTCAGCTCCTGCGATGCAGTGCTTGTGGTCTGACGTGGGTCTGGCGTGTCGTGCCGTGCTTTAGGGTCCTGTGAGAATGCGATGGCAGCTCCCAGCAGGCTCCTGATAACCAGCGAACATGCCAGGCTGTGGGCAGAGGCTCTCTACAGCTATTGGGTACCACCCATCGGCTACTGTAGCATTTTTACAAATGTAGTTTCCCATGATGAAAACGTAGTCTGAGAGTCATGCTTCAGAGTTGGGAGCTGTTAAAACTGAAATTTCCCATTTTAGAGAAAGCTCTGTTACACGAGGAGAAGCCACATCCTGAGGACACAGTTGAGGCGGGGTGGCAGCCGTGCTCCCTGCCTTCTCAGCCTTCTCCCTGCCCTGGGCTGGTGCCTCTGGCCGACAGGCCACTGTGGGCCACGGCTTGACCTGCTTCCCGCGGGCCTGACACAGAGGGAGGCTCAGGAGGTGCTGGGAAGGCTCCAGCGGACACACAGGCTGCGACTCTCACTGTGGGGAGGCACAGAATGGACGCAACACAGGTGTCAGGGGTAGGGGTCAGGCGTCCGCATTCGGGGAGGCCCCCGGATTCCCACCTGAGTAGCACGGTGGCGGTGAGTGTGGTGTGACTCTGCTGCCTGCCATCTGGACCTGTCAGGGAACGCGGGTTCTGTCCAGCTTGTGTTGTGTGTGCTGAGGAAGCCCCCCCGCCTTCCCCTCCCTCCATGCAGTGAGCCAAACCTGCTCGTCCGCGCCTGCAACCAGCTGGGCCAGTTCCTGCAGCACCGGGAGACCAACCTGCGCTACCTGGCCCTGGAGAGCATGTGCACGCTGGCCAGCTCCGAGTTCTCCCACGAGGCCGTCAAGACGCACATCGAGACGGTCATCAATGCCCTGAAGGCGAGTCCCTGTCCTCGGGGTCTGCTCACTCCCTGCGCAGGTGCCGTGGGTCTTCCCATGAAGGCTGTGGGACGTGGAGCTTCCTGGCTCCCCGCAGAGATGGAGGTGGTGTTGGTGCTGCTGGCCTCCGCCTGACACCTGCTCTCAGAAGGGCACACCACTGTTCAGGGCCACGCTGCCTCCTGGCTGGCTTGAGCGCAGCGTCCCAGGCAGCCGTCCCCCGCCGTGGGCAGGCCCTGTGTGCCGTCCTGCACGTGCACAGTCCCACAAGTAGAAATGGTTCTTCTTGGTAGAAAGATTTTTTTCCCTTATCTCCAAGAAAAGCCCCCTTTTGCAAAGGAAACTCACTTTTTTCGAGGATTAAGATTTCAGAGTTGGAAGAGCCCAGGTGAGGTCTGTTGCCAGCCTTTGTGAGTCTCCGGAGCGGCCCCTGAGGGTTTGCTCCACGTGCGGTTGCCTGAGGCTTGTCCGCCACATTCCCCGTCTGAGCCAGCCTTGGGCTGTGGCAGGGCTGCTCCCACTGCCCCTGCATGTCTGCGTGAGGCTCACGGGCGTCCCGGGTGGCATACAAGGGCTTGTGGTGGCATTGGGTCTTCTGGGTTCTTCTTGGTCTTACTTGGTGTGTGTTTTACTCACTCCCTGTGTCATAAAGGCTGACACTCATTTGCTATGGCCAGCACTATAGCTGCCGGTGGCCCCTCCCCTGTCGTTTGCTGGTAGCAGAGCTGTGCAGGCCTCAGGCTTTCTGGTGCTGTAGAGCCTCTGGGGGGCTCATCAGCTCAGGCTCCGGGGTGGGGTATGAGAACCTGGGACAGCTCCATGGCAGTGCCAGAGGCAGTGGGGTCTTCAGCCGCATGGGGGAGAGGCCTTGATGGCCCACACCAGGCAGTGCGCTCAGTCCTAGCGAAGCTGCCTTGTGCGGAGGGAGGAGTCAGCGAGGGCACAGGGCTCTGTTCCGGGCTGTCCAGACCCACGCGCCGCAGTGCAGGGAGTGGGAGGGGCCGGTGCGTTGGGAGGGAGGACTGTGCGTGGCTGGAGCCTGTCGTGCTCCCTGGACCTGGATGTGTGTGTGAGAGAAGCTCAGAGTGGGCGTTAGATGCGGTGCCAGGCCTTCCCCGAGCTTGGGCCTTGCTCCTGCGGCCTCTTACTCTGTGCCTTGTTCCGCAGACCGAGCGGGACGTCAGCGTGCGGCAGCGGGCCGTGGACCTCCTCTATGCCATGTGCGACCGCAGCAATGCCCCACAGATTGTGGCTGAGATGCTGAGCTATCTGGAGACGGCCGACTACTCCATCCGAGAAGAGATTGTGAGTTCTGGTGGCCTCTGAGTCCCGTCCTGCCACAGACGAGAATCTCACTGCGGGAGTTCCTTAGTGCTCTGTGATTCTGTCCAGCAGGGCTTGGCTGAGAACCGTGAGATGCTGGATCCAAGGCTCCTCTGCCTGTGTGTTGTAGTTCACATTTTCCAGCTGGGTGTGGTCCCAGCTTATGGAGGCCGAGGAGGGAGGATCACCTGAGGCCAGGAGGTTGAGGCTGCAATGAGCTGAGAGCATGTCACTGCACTCCAACCTGGGCAACACAGCAAGACCCTGTCCTAAAAAAATTAGCATTTTTGGTAGAGTCATTTGGTCTTAAAGGTAACTAAAATGCTGCCCCGTGCGTCTTCTCTGGCCTGCCTGTCCTTTCGGTGGTGGCACTGCAGCCCCAGGTCTGAGTGAGGCTGCAGCCGCCTATGTTGGGGCCGCACAAATCTGGACTTCTCTGGGCACAATTCTTCTTATCTGTGTTGCCTTCGAGCCCCTGAATTAATCCTTTGTGGCTTGGCTTTTGTGTGTGTGTGTCTCTTGATTTTTGGAGGGATGTGATCTAGGCCATAGCTTAGTTTCCCGTGTTGTTTTTATCACAAAGTACGTGTGCACACCTGCCAGATGGCTGAAGGCTGAGCGTGACTGAAAACCTGAGGGCAGAAACCTTGTGGAGGCCACGTGGTCAGCAGAGAAGAGGGCCTGAGGCCTCCGCCATGCTCACAGGCCTCTCAGGCTCACTGTGTCTGTGAATGATGGGGTTTAAGGGGGGCCCGTGTGTCCTCGCGGGAGGCTGGCCGCTGTCACCAGCCAGGACCACAGCCTCTGGTTGAGGCTGAGGCAGCGCCTCCATTGTATAGGAAGCGCTTTGTTATTTGTCTTTTTTGGCAAAGTGCAGCTCGAGGCCTCCTTGGGAGCTTTGCTCAGAGCCAGTGTTGCAGCTGGTGGCAGGTGACAGGGTTGCCCTGGGCGGGCGTGCGTGGTCATGCCCAGGTGAGACTCTTAGGTTTTCAGGGATCTTTGAGTGAATGGAGGGGCCCAGGTGCTGAGAGTGAAATGACCACAGACTGAGCTTCAGTGAGGTGCTGCACCTACAGAGAGCAGGGGCCAGGAGGCGGCTCTCCCACTGGACTGTCCACCCTTCAGGACAGTGGGCCTGGGAAGGTGAGGGGGATGGGACGGGTGCGCTGATTCCCGGCAGAAGGCCCCAAGGGCAGGCACCATGGGGCGGGTTTGGTGTAGGGCAGGGCTGAGCTGGTCCTGTCTGTGGAGTGGCCAGGCAGGTGCTTGTTGACTGTGGCCGGGGGTCCCTCTCTGGCCTGGCTGGGGCAGTGTGGCCTGGTCTCAACACCTGTGGTGGGGTGGGGCTGGCTCTGGGGACGGCTGTCACAGGAGCCTCATTCCTGATCATCCTAAGTGTTTCGAGCAGACAGAAGCAGTGTGCTTCTGAGTGCCGTTGTGCGGATTTTGAGGTCCCAGGCATTCGTCAGCCCGGTGTCTGCTCTCGCCCCTCTATGCGATGAGCAGCAATCCTCAGCCAGCTCCTGCCGTGGGGAGTTAGACACATGGTGATGAGTGACCTCAGCTGCTCCTGCCGTGAGGAGTGAGACCTGTGTGCTGAGGGGCGACCTCACGGCTCCCGCCGTGGGGCGTGAGACAGGTGCTACGTCTTGGCCCAAGTGTTGCTCCCCACAGCCCGCTCCTTCAGCCAGGCATGGCAGAGCGTGTTCTCTGTGGCTGTGTTAGGTGCTGGGTGTCCACACCTCCTACTCTGCACCTTCCCATCCGTGGAGGGGCATGGATTAAGAGCAGGGCCGAGGGTGGCTGTGCTGTAGGTGGGATGGCTGGAGGAAGTGCCCCATGTTCCGGGGGCCTCAGGAGGCGTTACACTCTGGGGGTGCTGTGTGGACTTCTGCAGGAGGTGGGAGGGGCCTGGTCTGGAGAGGATGATGCTGCAGGGGCCACCGGGAGGGTAGAGCAGCAGTTTGTGGAGGGGTGGTGGGTGGCTCAGCACCAGGTGGGGAGCAGGGCATGCAAGACGGGTAGAGGGGTGCATGGGGACCCTGCCAGTGAGGCGTGAGGGCCCTTGTGCACAGCCCCAGGCTGAGGCAGGGCTCAGAGGCAATGCATTTTGGAATGATGCTCTGGAAGTATCATGGAGTTAGGTTTAGGTTTCGGGGTCCAGGCTCTAGGGAGGGACTCTGGGGAGGCACAGTCGTCAGCGTCTGAGAGGCCAGCAGCAGGGCGTGGGGGGGCGGCAGGGTGTGGGGGGGGCGTGGCAGGGCATAGGGGGGCATGGCAGGTCGTGGGGGTGGCAGCAGGGCGTGGAGGGGCAGCAGAGTGTCGGGGGGGCAGCAGGGCGTGAGGAGGCAGCAGGGCATGGGGAGGGGGTGGCAGGGTGTGGAGGGGGCGGCAGGGCATGGGGAGGGGGTGGCAGGGCGTTTGGAGGGGGCGGCAGGGCGTGGGGCGGGGAGGCAGGGCATGGGGAGGGGGCGGCAGGGCATGGGGGGTGTCCTCAGGAGGTGTGTGGTCTTGATGTCTGCCAGCATTGGTGTTGGCAGCTGGTGCTGTTGGAGGGGGCTTGGTGCAAGGTGAGGTGACTTTGGGGAGATGAATTTGGTGTTGGACAGCCTGGCAGAGCTCCATGCGTGTGGCTGCCACGTGGGTGTGGGCTGGGCAGGCGCCTCCGGGTGCCTGGGGGTAAAGGAGTGGTGGGTCGCCCTTGACACTGAGCCGCAGAGGGGAAGAAGGGGGACCCCCCAGGTGAGACTCGCAGGAAAGATTGGCCGGAGCAGGAGGAAGCCATCAGAGAAATGGCTGCCAGGACCCCAGGATGGCACTGTCAGAGGGCGCTGCCGCCAGGTGCTGGGGCTTTGGGAGAGAAGGGCCCAGGCGGAGATGGCCTGGCTGCGGCCGTGGCCGCCTGTGTGCTGGGCTCCGCCTTTTCCTGGGATTTAGGCTGTCTTCACTTGCTTAAGTCAGGGAATGTTAAACTTTCTGGGCTCGTGGCCTTTTTTTGAGAATCTGGTGCAAGCCTCCTGCATGTCCCAAACTTGTGTAGACACATAGGTGCTTCTGAAACCCTCACTTTGACGTTGGGTGATAGTTTGGTTTTGGGATTGCCATGGCCTGCAGGTGTCCGCCCTCAGCCGCCAATCCCCTGCAGGTGCTGAAGGTCGCCATCCTGGCCGAGAAATACGCGGTGGACTACACCTGGTACGTGGACACCATCTTGAACTTGATCCGAATCGCTGGCGATTACGTGAGTGAAGAGGTGTGGTACCGAGTCATTCAGATCGTCATCAACCGGGACGACGTGCAGGGCTACGCGGCCAAGACCGTGTTCGAGGTACGGCCCGCAGGACTGCCAGGAAGGATGGGGTGGGGGGAGTCGTGGAAGGTGAGCAGTGGTCCCAGCCCCCCTGGGTGAAGGTGCCGGGGGCTGTGGCTGCCCCTCATGCCCCTCAGTTCTTCCCTGGGCTCTGGCTCCTCTGCTGCTGGTGTCCCTGGCGGAGTCCCAGTTTCTTCTCACCCTGACTTTCAAACTGTGGCTCTCTGGGGCCACCTGAGAAAGCTGGCCTCCGTGTGTGTGAGAGCATGCTGTGCCTGCAGAGTGGGGCCCGCCTGTCCATGGAGAGGATCAGGGCGCCGGGGCCGCTGTGCCGTGAGGGCGCTGGCAGAGCCTACTTGGCCGCAGCCTGTTCTGGATGCTGCAGCTCCCTCCAGGGCAGGCCAGCGGGTGGCAGCCTCTGGCTCCTTGCTGCTGACACAGGAGCTGAGGGTGCTGCAGGAAGGCGGGGGTGGGGGTGGGGGGCACTCGGACTGGGGTTTCCAGGAAGCTGAGGACGGCTGCTGGCACGGGGTGCAGCCCGCCAGGAAGTGCCTGCCTCGCCTTCACTCTGGCCACATGGCTGCCATGCCCCTCATTGTGTTTGTGGCTTCGCAGGCTCTTCAGGCTCCCGCGTGCCACGAGAACCTGGTCAAAGTGGGTGGCTATATCCTGGGGGAGTTTGGAAACCTGATAGCCGGAGACCCAAGATCCAGGTGAGGGGCCCTGTGCACGTCGGGGTTGTGTGCGCTCCAGTGGGCCAGGGTGGCCGGTGTCCTTGCTTGTCACCGGAATAGCCCTGAGGCACGAGCTGGCTTTGTCGTGAAGCCCCGCAGGGCCGCTCCTGCTCCAGGTGCTGTCGCTTTGTTTTCCTTCAGGGGACAGAAAAAGCAGGGATTCTAGTGGGAAATAGAGAGATGGTGTCCGCGGCTGACTTTGTGAATGGGCGCCTTGAAGTGGGCTCTGGAGCTGGAACAGGGGCCTCACCAGCAACCTGTGGTGCGGGCGAGGGGGTCTGGCGGCCGTCCCTCCCCTGCGGGGTCGTGCTGGAGGCCTGCGGGGTTGATGGTTTTCCTGCTGTGCTCCCCCTGCCCGCAGCCCGCTGATCCAGTTCAACCTGCTGCACTCCAAGTTCCACCTGTGCAGCGTCCCCACCCGTGCGCTGCTCCTGTCCACCTACATCAAGTTCGTGAACCTCTTTCCGGAGGTGAAGCCCACCATCCAGGACGTGCTGCGCAGCGACAGCCAGCTGCGGAACGCGGACGTGGAGCTGCAGCAGCGCGCCGTGGAGTACCTGCGGCTCAGCACTGTGGCCAGCACGGACATCCTGGTAGGAGTCCCCGCCCTGTGCTCACGTGACCGTGGGTCGGGGGTCGGGAGTTGGGAGTCGGGGTTCTGATCAAGCTCACCCTGTCTTCCCAAGGCAACCGTGCTGGAGGAGATGCCTCCGTTCCCGGAGCGGGAGTCCTCCATCCTGGCCAAGCTCAAGAAGAAGAAGGGCCCCAGCACGGTGACAGACCTGGAGGACACCAAACGGGAGAGGAGCGTTGATGTGAACGGGGGCCCTGAGCCTGCCCTGGCCAGTACCAGTGCTGTGGTGGGTCCTTCCTCTGCTGTGCACCCAGACCTGTCAGGGCCTCTCCCCCAAGAGTTGGCACCAGCAGGGCATTAGCCTGTCAGGGAGGAGTGTGTACTGGGAACTCAGGTGTCGGCTGTGGCTCTGGACACCCACGATGGTCTGTCCCAGGGGCCACTGTCTCTGCTAGGCGAGGCGAGTCCTCCAGACCACTGTCTTGAGTCCAGCTCAGCTCCCACATCCTCTGTGGTGACTTGTTTTGTGGGATCGGCCGCCCCTCTCCTGCAGGACTGCCTCATCCAGGCGGCCGTTCACATGTGCTTTGTTGATTTAGGGCGGACCTGTCTTGCCCTGTTCTTGGAGGTTTTCTGTAGTGAGTTGGGTTAGTTCTGGTTTTTCTTGTACATGTGATGTGATGAGAGTAATCCTGTAACTGAGAATGTGTCCTGTGGTATTTCTCGGGTGAGAAGTGTCATTTTGAGAGCTGCGTTTTTGCTTGGCTCTGTTTGCCGCTGTTCCCCTCTGTACTGTCGGGGAGGGCTCCTGTCGGGGTCACTCGGGCTGTCTCTTTGTCAAGTTAGAGGAGTTCTGGAGAGAGGGTCTCCTCTCCAGGATGCTGGTTTAGTGCTGCCACTCGGTATTGGCAGGGCTTTCGGGGCCAGCTCCCATGGCAGTACCTGCCCTGGCACTGTGCTGGTTGGGAGGGAGCTGATTTCTGAGTCAGGGACCTGCTTGTGTGTCCCTGCTGATGGTGTATCCCTGCTGACGTGTGTCCCTGCAGCCGTGTGTCCCTGCTGGCCGTGTGCCCCTGCTGCCATGTGTCCCTGCTGGCCGTGTGCCCCTGCTGCTGTGTGTCCCTGCTGGCCACATGTCCCTGCCGACCCTGTGTCCCTGCCGGCCGCGTGTCCCTGCCCGCCACGTGTCCCTGCCGGCCGCGTGTCCCTGCCCGCCGCGTGTCCCTGCCGGCCGCGTGTCCCTGCGGCCGTGTGTCCCTGCTGGCCGTGTGCCCCTGCTGCCGTGTGTCCCTGCCGGCCGCGTGTCCCTGCCGGCCGTGTGTCCCTGCAGACTGTGTGTCCTGCCCCTCCGGCTGACAGTACAGGGCCTGCCATGGGGCCCGAATCCAGGCCTGACATCTCGACCGACGGCTGGCTCCTGCTCCTCCTCCTTCTCCCCTTTCCCCCATTCTCCTCCCCCTCCCCCTCCCCTTCCCCCTCCTTCTCCTTCCCCTTCCCCTCCCCCTCCCCCTCCCCCTCATCCTCCTCCCCCTTTCCCCCTCCCTCTCCTCCTCCTGGCTGAGCCCAATGGGTCTCTTTTCCCCTCCTCCCCCTTTCTCTTCCCCCCACAGCGGGTCTCCTGCCTCTTCCTTCTCCGCCTCTTCCTCCTCCCCCTCTCGGCTGAGCCTGACATGGGTTAACGGTTCGCCCTCCCCCCATTGCCTCAATCCCTGTGTGTAGCCCCTGTCCCCTGTATCCTCTCTGCGTTGGTCATGGCACGCTGCTCTGCCTGCCCTCCGGAGGCTTGACTTGCCTGTGAGCCGATCCTGGAGTGCATGATAAACGTGGCTGTTTCTGCCCAGGTGGGCGTTTTCCCTTCATGCTCGTGTTCCTCACGTGCTCTGCAGAGCTGGTGACCTGCTTTTGGCCCCGTCCCATGGGGTGTCAGTAGTCGCTCCGTCACTTCTCCTCCTTCGGGCGTCTTGACCTGGGTTTCTGGAGACAGAGTGCTTGTGGAGATTTGTCTGTGAGCTGCTGGAACAGGGCCCTTCCCGTGGGCGCTGGGCCTTGCCCGTGGGCGCTGAGCCCTGTCCGTGGGCGCTGGGCCCTTCCCATGGGCGCTGGGCCCTGCCCGTGGGCGCTGAGCCCTGCCCGTGGGCGCTGGGCCCTTCTCGTGGGCGCTGGGTCCTTCCCGTGGGCGCTGGGTCCTTCCCATGGGTGCTGGGCCAACAGTGGCTCCGCCTTGCAGAGAGGAGGACGTGGTGCCAGTTGGGTGAGGAGGCGAGGGCAGGAAGACATAACCCAGGGGAGGCGGCTTTCCATAAGGGCCCTGGGAAGCCTTCCGAGGAAACCTGCGATGGCCTGTTGGAGGCTGGGAAGGCACCAGGGGCCCTTGCTCCTCTCTAGCTGCTTTGACTTGAGGAGCTGCCTGAGGGAGCAGAATGGGGCTCAGGGTTGTCGTCAGTCTCTCTCTGTGGTTCTTGTTTTTGTTTCTTTTTCATGCGAGCCCTGAGAAGTGAGGTGTGCCCATACTCTAGGCCTTAGATCACACCCAGGTTTGCCCAGCTAGGCTCAGGGTGGACTTTGGAGGGGCCTGGCCTTGACTGTGTGGCTTATGGATCAGATGGAAGCTTCTAGACGGTGGAAGTGAGTGGCATGCTGCCCTCTGCAAAGGAGGTTGAGGGTGCAGTGAGGGCCAGCATTTCTGTAAGGTGCCTCCTTGGAGGGCCCCCTTCAGGGCTCATTCAGTGGATTTTCTGAGTGTGGCTTCCCTCCTGCTGGTCAGCAGTGCCTGGCGGGTCGGCTCCTTAGGGAGTGTCTGTGACAGAGGTAGTGGCCTCCGTTGTGACTGAGAGCTGTGGTGTGTGGGCTTTGGTGCTATCCTGTGCTTTCAGTCTGTCCACACTGCTTACAGGGAGACCCTAGCGGGCTGGGGGTGAGGAAGGAGGGAAGGACAGAGGTGGGGTCACTCCTGGCACATTCTCCTGCTTGGGGTCTTCTGCATGGGCCACGAAGGGGTTGTCTCAGGGTGGCATCGACACACGTGCCTTTCCCATGAGAGGCAGTGGCTTTATTTTGGTGTCATGTTGGCCAAAATGTCTTTTATTAAGATCATCAATGAGGCCAGAACATTTACTTCTTCTGAGCATCCTCTTTCTCTGCACACAGCTCTTTGGGGCCCCTGGGTGTGGTGGGGAGCACATGGGTGTCAGGATCAGAGGCTGCTTGGCCTCGTGCAGGAGCCCAGGACCCTAGTAGGCAAAACCTTCACCCCTCAAGTTGTCCTGCTGTTGGAGGGAGGAGACGAACCAGCGTGGCCCAAGAGCCAGGCCTGCTCCCTGAGGAGGGACTCCCAAGCCTGAGGACAAGGGGGAGATGGGGAACCCGCAGTGGGTGTCAGGACCCTGTTGTCCTGGGGCCTGCATCTGGCCTTGGTATCACAGTCTGTGGTAACGAACGTTTCAGGTACAGATTCATTTGCTAGGGCAAAGGGCTTTCCTGCTTTAGAAAGTGGTTAAAAGCCATAGATGGCTGGGCATGGCGGCTCACACCTGTAATCCCAGCACTGTGGGAGGCCAAGGTGGGTGGGTCACTTGAGGTCAGGAGTTCGAGACCAGCCTGGCCAACGTGGTGAAACCCTGTCTCTACTAAAAATACAAAAATTGGCTGGGTGTGGTGGTGCACCTGTAATCCCAGCTATTTGGAAGGCTGAGGCAGGAGAATTGGTTGAACTCGGGAGGTGGAGGTTGCAGTGAGACGAGATCGCGCCACTGCACTCCAGCCTGGGTGACCCAGTGAGACAGTCTCAAGAAAAAAAGCCGTAGACTATTTGAATCAGTGCAGGAACCAGGGATAACATCTGTGACTAGATGCAGAGGAGGAATTGTCTTTATTGAGACTGCGCATGCACAGCCGAGGCCGATGGCTTCCCACACAGCTCACAGCTTTGTCAGGCTGTGGAGGCCACAGCATTGGCGGGCACGTCCCTTGCATGGAAGGACGCCTCAGATGCTCTCCTCCACACACACCTGGGATGTTTTTCGGATTCCTTCTCTGCCAGCTCCTCTGTGACCTCTCACCCTTGGAGCCCATGTGAGCTGCGTCGTCGTCTCTTGTAGAGGTGCTCAGTCACAAGAGTGAGCCTGGGAGCCTGCCCTGTTTCTGACACCCCCACCTCCCTTTTGACTTCCCCCATTCCCATTCTGACTCCCCCGCTCCCGTTCTGAACCCCCCACCGCCCTTCTGACTTCCCCCGTTCCCATTCTGACTCCCCCTGCTCCCGCTCTGAACCCCCCACCGCCCTTCTGACTTTCCCCCCACCCCACTTCTGACTTCCCCCATTCCTACCCCCCGCCCCCGTTTGGACTCCCCCCATTTCAACTCTCCCTCTGCCCTCGTTCCAACTCCCCTTGCCCCCATTCCGACTCCCCCTGCCCCTATTCTGACTTCCCCTCCCTCCCCTCATTCTGATTCCCTTCTGGCTTCCCCCTCACCCACTTTCTGATCCCCTGTTCTGATTCTCCCTTCCCTCTTTCTGACTCCCCCACCCCCATTCTTATCTGTACCCTCCTTGTGTAACAGACTTTGTGATGCCTCATTTATTTTGAAGTAAAATTCATAAATCACACACCCACACATAATTTTTTGAAAGTGCAGTGTGACATCTTAACTTTGCATTAATGTAAAATGGCATTCAGATGTAGTCTCAGAGAATTACAGACTGATTTTTTTACCTTCATAGATGTCCAGTGGAACATGCTAAAGTTATTCAAGATGAGTCCTCAAGGCAGGATGTCTTGTGTCTCTGTTTTTTCCTGTGAAATCCCAGTATCATTGTGATAGACCCACCCCCATCTCCAGCACACTCTTGGCTGGGTGGGGGTTCTCTACCAAGAGCTCCTGGCGTACAGCGTCAAACCTTTTTTTCTTTTTTTAAGACAAAGTCTCGCTCTGTTGGCTGGCTGGAGTGCAGTGGCGTGATCTCAGATTCACTGCAATCTCCCAGTTCAAGCCATTCTCCTGCCTCAGTCTCCTGAGTAGCTGGGACTACAGGCGCCCACTACCACACCCAGCTAATTTTTGTATTTCTGGTAGAGACGAGGTTTCTCCATATTGACCAGAATGGTCTCGATCTCCTGACCTCATGATCCGCCCGCCTCAGCCTCCCACAGTACTGGGATGACAGGCGTTAGCCACTGTGACCAGCTGAGGGTCCTTTTTATAGGGAGCAGCTGGGTCCCTCTGGTACAAGGCTGCTGCAGGACAGGCCCTACAGAGCCCAGAGCAGCGCTGAGCTCCTAAGGCCGGGTGGCTGAGGCTTTGCTGGGAACCTGCTGCTCTGTTGGAAGGGTGAGCCTGTGGTGGACTGAGCTACTGCTGCGTCCTGTTGTGAGAGTTTGGTCATGAGAGCGTGTGGTGGACTGAGCTGCAGCTCCCTGTTGTGAGAGTTTAGTCATGAGAATGTGTGGTGGACTGAGCTACTGTGTCCTGTTGTGAGAGTTTAGTCATGAGAGTGTGTGGTGGACTGAGCGACTGTGTCTTTTTGTGAGAGTTTAGTCGTGAGATCATAGGCGCTCTTTCCTTGCATCTTTGCTCACAGTCAAAGGACTATTATTGGTGCCAGGTGTGGTGGCTCACGCCTGTAATCCCAGCAGTTTTGGAGGCTAAGGTGGGCAGATGACTTGAGGTCAGGAGTTTGAGACCAGCCTGGCTAACATGGTGAAACCCTGTCTCCACTAAAAATACAAAAATTAGTCTGTAATCGCCACTTTCTTTGAGGCTGATGCAGGAGAATCACTTGAACCTGGGAGGTGGAAGTTGCAGTGAGCTGAGACCACTGCACTCCAGCCTGGGAGACAGAGCGAGACTCCATCTCAAAGAAACAAAAACAACAAAAAAGAGCCATTATTACTAATTTAATTTTTTAAAAATAGAGCTGGGCACAGCGGCTCACTCCCATAATCCCAGCACTTTGCGCTGAGACAGGAGGATCACTTGAGCCGAGGAGTTTGAGACCAGTCTGGGCAACATGGTGAAATCCCGTCTCTCCTAAAAATATAAAAAAATTAATTGGGCATGGTGGTATATGCCTGTAATCTCAGCTACTTCGTAGGCCGATGCAGGAGAATCACTTGAACCTGGGAGGCGGAGGTTGCAGTGAGCCAAGATCGCACCACTGCACT
>CAUYLG010006918.1:0-26932 GCA_963573385.1 Cacajao melanocephalus | reverse complement strand
TGTCTTGTTGTGTGGCCCGGGCTGGTGTCCATATCTACAATTTTACAATATAAACGCCTGCCATCCAGGCTGCCAACCAGCCCAAGACTCTGTCTCAAAAAAAAGAAAAATTAATGTCTGAGTTTATTAATCTAATATCTTGGGAAGAACAAGCAAGATTCAGATATTATTACAATACTATTGTATATTGCTGATGTATTTCGACGAAGAGTGACAGAGAGAAAGAGAGAAAGAGAGGAGGGAGGAGGGAGGAGAGAGAACAAATTTCAGAGTCTTTGTTGATAAGTCATGAATTTTTAATTCAAGGAAAAACTACATAGATTGTATGTTAAGCTAATAAAATTTCTATAAACCTGCATTATATCATAATTGTGACATCATTTTGAATTTAATTTTTTAGTCATTCTTATTAAATATCTCCCTGTTTCTTCATTTTCAGAATTCAAATACACAAAGAAAGTATCACTGCAGTCACAGCAAATTTGGGGCTGCTAATACGGTAATGTGTTTGTAAATAACAGCCACCAAACAAGATAACCAGTCACTGGTAGTTTTCACTACTACTCAACATTTCTTTTATTTGAAATTAGAAACATATACAATATCTGATCAATTCACTTCAAGATTTCCACCATTTCTTTTTTGGATTCTGCACCTCTTGTGTGTGATAATTAAAAGCAAATAATACCTTTGGTGTTTCAAACTTGCAACTCTAAGCAATGATAATGTAAGGCAAGCAAAAGTAAAGTTTATTAAACGATCCTATTTTAGTGTAACTATGTACCAAAGTCAACGTTTACTTGTTTCCAATAAACTTTTAATGTTGATTTTGTTCTTCTATAACATTCTTTTCCAAAGTGAGCTATTTAAGTACACTTCTTTTATCATCATTTAAATCCAACAGTTTTTTCATCCTTTTAAAAAATTATGTTGATGTATATAATTATTTTGACCTATAATTTTTTGCTTTTATGCATATAAACTCTCTCAACTATGTCAACATTTCTGCAATTACATTTTGGTTTGTTAACATTTCCAGTTCTATTTTTACCCATCATCTATACTGCAATTTTGTCACCATCTTTTTTTTTTACTTTCCATTAAAGAAAATACCTATTTTGTTCCTTTGTAGAATCTGTATCAGACCTATTGTTACTTGTTCTTTAAGTCATTTATACTCCATTATTCTTTATATTTAAATCTAGGTATATCTCATACTTTACATGAGATTAAATTTCAGATCAATTGAATTGAAATTTTATAGGTAAACATATTATCCCTAAGTTTGATGACAAGTCATGTGTCAAAAAGTTAATATGCTTGTGACATTAGCTGTAGTCCAGAAAATGAAATACTGTTTATCCAAGAGTCATTATTCCTTCCTCATATGCACTTTTCTCCTTCAAAGTCTTAACGCTCAAATAAAAAGAGGTAAAATTTATAGCCATGCAAATAAGCATTTCATTTTTAAAACCAAAATTTGCCTGTTGTTTTAAACATGCAAATTATAACGAAGGTTTTGGGGGTAAGGCAGTGATGGTAGTATGATAACTTCATCCATCTTTCATAAGATGATTTAGTAGTTGTTTAGAGTTTAAGCTATTTTTTTTAAATTTTTTTCTTTTTAAGTTTTGGCACATTTTAGTCATGCTTCAAGAAACTACTTCCCGAAAGAAATAATAATCCTATTCTTCATCACTTTGCTTCAGGAAAATAGTTACCAGTCTTAAATTTCATGACCTACTAAGCAAGAAGCCATTAACTAGGGGGGAAATGATACTTAAATGAGAAACATCTATGTTCATTCATGATTTCCCATTAAATAGAAATTTTCAAGTTCAACAACCATTCTGACTTGATAGGTGAAAATTTTAAAGAGAGGTGAAATGACTATATTAGAACAGATGACATTTATTTGACATAAGCTGGAATATTTAAAGTCTTAGATATGGTTCATAGAACAATATTGGTATATTGTTCAGAGGAAAACAATTACTCTAGTAAATAATTGCATATTCACCAACATGGTTCAATGAACTATGCCCAAACCTTTAAATATAGAAGATATAATACTTTATACAAAGCTTTGAAATTAATTGAAAAGTAATAAGTGCATTTAAAATATAGTAAACCTAACATCATTCCTATATGGTAAAAAGAGAAATAATCTCCATTTGAGGAAGAAGAAGGAGAAAAGAAGGACATATATTATAATTTTTAAAATATAATTATAAAGTCTGAAAGCATCTATATGACATTAAAATCTTGCTTTCTGTATTATCCTAATTATGTATACAAGAAAAATACATTCATGATTTACAAATAATCCATTTCATGTGGACTTCAAATATTTTCCTCAGATATTGTAAAGTGTAGTCAGTTCAGTGTGCCACGGAGTGATATTGACCAAGCTACAACCTTGGACAGCTGTTATGCACGAAAGAGCTTTGACTAAGAATTTTTAGAGTTTTAAAAATAATTCCTGTTTGTAATCTTTATGTGTCTATAAAATGTTCCCATAGACCAATGCAAAAATAAGATGATGCCTAAGTTTGAATGTGTTTTTTTTACCTAATAGCATGAATATAATAAATACTTAGTTGTTTAATTTCATACGGTAATTATTACATACACTTCTTCCCAGTACTCTTTTTTAAAATAAACTTCTTATTTATCATGACTTGTGAAATACACTGTCATTGCATTTATGTATTTATGTATTTATTTAGGGACTCTTGTTAAGCTGCCAAGGTTGGAGTGCAATGGTGCAATCTCAGCTCACTGCTGCCTCCATTTCCTGGGTTCAAGCGATTTTCCTGTCTTAGCTTCTGAAGTAGCTGAGATTACAGGCGCCTGCCACCATATCTAGCTAATTTTTGTAATTTTAGTAGAGACAGGGTTTTATAATGTTAGTCAGGCTGGTTTTGAACTCCTGACCTCAGGGATTACAGGAGTAAGCCACCACGCCTGGCATTATATTGACTTATTAATCTTTGAACATTAGTCCGTATCTTTACCAACACTTGAATTTGGAATTGACTCACATAGGCAGACAATCACTTTTACAATCATTTCAAATATCTTGATGTTAGAATGCGATTTACCATCTGTCAGCAATATGTCTAGACACAAGTGAGCTCAAGGCTTTATTTGAACTTGAACGCTGACAAAGCTTGCATTAGGACCCTTAAGGGCAGTAGTACAGGGAGGAAAGGCTAAGTAGAGCCTTGGGCACCTGGAGAAAGTGAAATAACTGCTGATAATATGTTTCAGGGAGACAAGGAGGATATGGGTTGCAGGATCCCATGTGAACCAAGATTCTAAGCACTTCCTGTATGGTCCATTACCCCATGGGACTTCATTTCTAAAACATAATTTTAAAAATAAAATTATTAGACATTTCAAGACAGAGATCACAGTATTTTTAACCCCAGGAGCTTTCAGACTCTTGATCTCAGGGGCCTATGTAGTTTCAAACTCATGAAGCCACATCTGTCTGTTTACCCTTGAATGTTCTTCTACTATGGGCTAATTCAGACAATCTCCAGTGTCAGAGTCAGAGCTTGAACTAAATTTCTAAAATGACTACATTTATATGTGTAGTGTTTGGTTAGACTTCAGTTGGAGAACAAGAGATGGCTTGATCACATGTTGATCATCATTCAATAGGCTAGTTTTGCCTTTTTCAAACAGTTGTGGTTTCAGGGTTTCCAAGAGATGTAAGCAAGCAAATCCCACCTGAAAGTATTTTCAGACTCTGCTTTAGTCTCATGTCCCAATATCCCATTGAGCAGATCAAGTCTCAAGGCCAGCACAGAGTCAGCATAGAACTATACTTATAGAGGGCTTGTTTAGAAGGAAAGGGAAAAGCTGCAGCCTTTTTTCTCCCAATCTACTAAGCTCATAAAACTGTATACTCCAGATCTACATTTTTCCTTTATGTAAATTATGCAAGAATAAAATCAATTAATTTTAAAAATAGATATATATTCTTGGAGAACACCAAGCCCAACAACTTCTCCTGGAGCTGTTACTATATTCGCTCAGGTAGGTTGATTTGCTTTCCAATTCACTCTTTACTCTGCTCCAGGACTTTTTATATTTTATTTTGTTGTTCTTGTAAGCACAGTTATGAGTTACAAATTTTTTATTAAGCATTTTCTAAGGTTTCTAGCAGATGTATTTTCAAGGTATCTAGTTCATCATTTTGCTCAAATAAGCAGCTTGAAATGTGATTTTAGAATGACTCAAACATTAAAAGAATGGGAAAGCTATTATATTTATGCAGAAGAAAAATAATGCTATTAAAAGACAGTTAAAATCATATGAACACATTGTAAATACAAATTGCTGTAGAAAGAATACGGCTAAGATAAGATGGTGGTTGAAATACAAAGTCATGTAAACTCCTTTTTTGCCATATATCTAGGATATTTGTTTAGCTGATCTTTTTCTATAATTTGATTATTTAGCATAAAATGGCAAAGAGCTTATGTCTCATTCTTATAATGATAGATCATCTATGGAAAGAGTGTATGTCTACAAAAATAAAATGTGAATTTCAATATGAAAAGTTAATATGTGTAATCACAGTATTATTTAATTTTTAATGCATTATAGCATTTTATGAATGACTGAATTTTATTTGCCCCAATGTGCAAGGCTGGTATAGGATATACATGTTCTATGTTTTTGTGTGTGTGATATATCATATAAATTATTGTTCAGTTAAAAAGTGAAATTTATTAAGATGTAGATTATTTTAAGTCCCCAAATACTCTATTAAATTCCAAGCCATTTCTATTAGTATCTTTTATCTTTGATAGTAAAAGCATCTTTTCATAAATTCAATGACTTATCTTCAATGCCATACTTTTTCCCCATTATATTATAGCCTCTTTTAAAACAAAAAAGAGTAGTGAAAGCCTTTTTAAAGGTCAGAAAATTACATCAAGGGACACCCTATGTGAATTTTGTATCACTGTTTCGAAAAGAAATTTGATCTTACTGCAATCCTCCTTTTATGAATTCCTGCTGACCAAAATGAATTACATTCCTAATTTTTAGGTCACAATGGCAGATATTTTTGTGTTCAGTTGCTCTGAAATCTTGACATTTATGACCTGAAAGCTGAGAGAATTTAACCTAGTACACACTACATGTTTCTTTCAATGAAATTTTCCTTGTTTTTCTTGTAATTTTGTACTCTTTTTATTTTTACTCTTTAAGTTTTCAAGTTGTGACATAGAAACTCTTGCTTATTTATTTTGCTTCAATTTCAGCATACTTCCAAATGTATGCATTTTTTCATATGTGTTTTATCTCATTTTTTATCACTGCCTTCTAGCAAATAATTAGCTAGAGGACATAAAAATACTTCTCTCTCTTAAAATAAACCACGTTTTCATATTATGAATTTTCAAAGTAGTTCTTCCCTATTATTTCTACCTTTCTTTCTGGAAATCTGTAAGACTATGCCTATCTATATTTTACTGCATTTCATAAATCCTAAGAGGCATGATTTCCATATGAATGCCTCTGAAATTGAGTTGTGTCTTAGAGTGATGTCATCTTACATAGCTTCTGCTTGAATAGCTATCATGACACAGTTACCATTACTTGTAAGTATGCAAAAAATGACCATACTTGTCATAATTTTGACACTTCAATTAATCTATGTGTATAGCTGATACTAAATTTTAGGTTTAATTGTCATATTAAAACATTAATTTAGATTCAGCATTGCAACAGCAATTCGTTGTGTATATACACATGTATAGTATCAAACCATGGGGCTATAAATGTGATCATTCTAAAGCCAATAGTCATCACTGGAGGAGTTATGGAAATTATCTATTTTCTTACAAAACAGCAACCAAGTGTTTCATATCATCTAAGAAAGGAAGATATCTATGAGATATCTATGAGTAGTTTATTTATATTTTAAAGTTACAATCAAAATACTATATTTCACACATCAGAATGGAACTGATTCAAGAAAATCATATTTTGAAATGATACATTTTAGAATATATTTGTATGCAAATGGGAATAACTTAATAGAGAATAAATTGATATACAAATAAAAGAATAATTTTTAAGAAGAAAATTCTTGAGAAAGTTAAAGGGGTTAAATATGGATGTAAGTTGAAGCAGATTCTAGGCAGATTTTCTAAGGCTGGTAAGAAATAAAAATGAAGTCTAATCATAGGTACTGAAACTTATATTCATGTTTTCAACAATGTCTACTGAGGATTTATTATGTGTCAGACCTTGTGCTAGGCATGGGAGATGGAAAGAGAAAAGAATAAATATTCCTGCTATTAAAGGAATTGGGTGTTAGAAGAATTGTCACTCTTAAAAGTTTTAATTATACACTGACATGGGTTAAATTGTATCCTACACAAAAGACATGTTGAAGTTCTAATTCAGTACCTATAAGTGTGACACTGTTTAAAAGTAGGGACATTGAAGATGTAATCAAGATAAGACAAAATAATACTGAATTTGAGTGGGCTCTAATCTTTATGGCTTCTGCCCATATCAAAAAGATTTACATCTTACAATAGAGGTAGAGATTGAAGTGATTCCTTTAGAAGCCAAGGAACACCAAAATTTCAAGGGGTGGATTTTCTCCTATTCTAACTGGCAGTTTTTCTGACTATGTTCGTGAGTCAGATTTAGAGTGTAAACAGGTATATGTGAGAAGATGTGCATATCCATGCCCAAATAGTAAGCTCCCTAATAACAATGCATCTAGGATTCTTTCTTTTGGTTTCAATATATAAAATGCTACACATGATATAAATAAATTTATTTTTACAGATAAAAAACCATTTTCAATACCCCCAGTGTACCGCAATTTTACAGTAAATGTTGCTTTTACCAAATACAAGGTAAAATATGGAACACAAATGAGCAGATATGTTAGAATCCTGGGAAATTAATCTGACATTATTCAGTTTTAAAAAGTATTCTTTTCTAAAAACAGTGAATTCATTGAAGCTGCCATAGTTATTAAAAAAATAACTGGCAGGAGCAAGGTAAAGTATTTTAATATCCATTTGGGCTGTCCATACTGCCAAAGAGAGATGGAAAATAAAAGTAAAAATTGCAGTGTCACAGTATAAAGCTAATTATTTAATTCAGCTGAGTTTATTTTTTTATGAAAAATAATGAAAAGTAAAAATATATTTTTGAAAATCTGAGCAATGGATGGAATTCTAGAAGATAAACTATCATGAAAAGGACTGGTACCAACACAATCCTTTTTATGACAGGATGTCATGCAAAGAAGTACTGGTACCAATCTTACTGAAACTATTCCAAATAATTGAGAAAAATGGATCTTCCTTAATTCGTCCTAAGAAACCAGCATCATCTTAATACAAAAATCTAGCAAGAACACACACAAAAAGGAAAATTATAGATCAATATCTCTAATGAATATAGACATAAAATTCATCTACAAAACACTAGCAAACCAAATCCAGGAGCATATGGAACTAACAATTCATCACCACCCAAAGGTGTGTTTTATTCCTGGGAGATAAGGATGGTTCAGCATACACAAATCAATACATGTGATTCACTACATACACAGAATTTAAAACAAAAACAATATAATCTCAGTGAACACAGAAAAAGCATTTGATAAAATATAACATCCTATCGGGCTTGGTGGCTCACACCTTTAATCCCAGCACTTTGGGAGGCCAAGGTGGGTGCATCATGAGGTCAGGAGTTTGAGACCAGTCTGGCCAGCATGGTGAAACCCCGTCTCTACTGAAAATACAAAAAATTAGCTGGGCATGGTGGTGCATGTCTATAGTCCCAGGTACTTGGGAGGCTGAGGCAGGAGAGTTGCTGAACCTGGCAAGCAGAGGTTGCAGTGAGTCAAGATCATGCCACTCCACTCCAGCCTGGGCGACAGAGTGAGACTCCATCTCAAAAACAAAAACAAAAACAAAAAACTAACATCCTTCATGATTAAATACACTAAAAAAAACTAGTCAGAGAGGGGATATACTCAAAATGGTAAAAGCCATATATGGTAAACCCACAGACAACATTATACTGAATAACCAGAAGCTGAAAGCATAGTCCTTAACAACTGTAGCAAGATAAGGGTATCCACCTCTTACCATTTCTTTTAAACATAGTACTGGAATTCCTAGCCAGAGGAATAGGAAAATAATGATAAATGAATTCACAAAAGTATCAGGATCCAAATTTATGCACAAATCAGTTGCATTTCTTTACACCAACAATGCTCAAGCTAAGAATTAAACCAAGAACTCCATTTATAACTGCCACACACATTCAAAAATCTAGGAGTATATTTGACCAAGGGGGTAAAATACTTTTATAAAGAGAACTACAAAATGCTGATGAGAAAAAAGATAAATGACACAAATATAAAAAAATTCCATCTCACGGATAGGGAGAATCAGTATCATTAAAATAACTATACCTTTCCAAGCATCTAGAGATTCAATGCAGTTCTTATCAAATTACAAATGTCATTTTTTTTTGTGGAATTAGAAAAAAATTCAAAAATTTATATAGAACCAAAAAAGAGCTCAAATAATCAAAGCAATCCTAAGCAAAAAGAACAAAGCCAGAGGTACTACATAATTTGATTTCAAACTATACCATAAAACTACAGTAATCAAAACAACATGGAATTGGTACAAAAATAAACACATATATCAATGGAAAAGAATAGAGAACACAAAAATAAATCCATACACTTTCAGCCAACGAATCTTCAATGTAGTCAATAAAAGTAAATGAAGGGGAAATGACACTCTTTGCAATAAATGGTGCTTGGGAAATTAGCTATCCATATGCAGAAGAATTAAACTGGACCCCAAACTCCCACTATATACAAAAATTAACTCAAGGTAGATTAAAGACTTAAATGTAAAACCTCAAACTAAAAAATAAAATAAATAAAAGAAATTTTAAGAAAAACTTTTCTTTCTCAGCAAACGGACACAAGAACAGAAAACCAAACACCTCATGTTATCACTCATAGCCAGATGTTGAACAATTAGAACATGTGGACACAGGGAGGGGAGCATCACATACTGTAGTCAGTTGGGGTGCGGCTAGGGGAGGGACAGTGGGAGGTGAGGAGGGTGGGGAGGGATAACAAGGGGAGAAATACCAGATATAGGTGATGGGGGGATGAAGGCAGCAAACCACCTTGCCATGCGTAGTGGCATGGCATAAAAAATAATGAAGTCATGAGCAACAATCCTGCATGATCTGCACATGTACCCCAGGATCTAAAGTACAATTAAAAAAAAAAGAAGAACTTTTCTATATATTATACTAAACTAAGAATTTATGACTAGGACCTCAAAAGCAAATGCAACAACAATAAAAAAAAAATAGACAAGTGGTACTTAATTAAACTAAAGAGATTCTGCAGCGCAAAAGAAACAATCAACAGAGAAAACACACAACCTGAAGAATAAGAGAAAATATATGCCTCTGACAAAGGACTAACATCCAGAATCTATAATGAACTTAAACAAATTAACAAGAAAAAGCAAATAACCCCATTAAAAAGTGAACATGAGACATGAACAGATACTTTTCAAAAGAAGACATACAAGTAGCCAATAACATGAAAAAATGCTGAACGAAACTAGTCATCAGAGAAATACAAATCAAAACACAATGAGATACTACCTCTAGTCAGAATGGCTAGTCAGAATGGCTACTGTCAGAATGGCTACTGTTAAAAAGTCAAAAATACTAGTCAGAAAGGCTACTGTTAAAAAGTTAGAATGTCTGCTGTTAAAAAGTCAAAAATAACAAATGTTGAAGATGAGGAGAAAAGAGAATAGGTATATACTGTTAATGGGAATATAAATTAGTCCAACTTCTATAGAAAACAGTATGCAGATTTTTCAAAGTACTAAAAATAGAACTACCATTCAACCTAGAAATCCCACCACTGGGTATCTACCCCCAAAAAAAGAAATCGTCTTACCAAAAGGACACCTAAACTCATTTTCTTTTTGTTGCAGCACTATTCACAATAGCAAAGACATGGAATCAACCTTGATGACTACCAATGGTGGATTGAATAAAGATATTATATTATGTATACACCTTGGAATACTACACAGACATAAAAAATAATGAAGTCATGTCCTCCACAGCAACATGATGCAGCTTTCTAAGTGGAATACTCAGAAAGAGAAAAATGAAACACCACATGCTTCCACTTCAAAGTGGGAGCAAAACAGTGGGTACACATGGATGTAAAGATGAAAACAATAAATACCTAGAACTCCAAAAGAAGGGAGGGTGAGAAGTAGGTGAGAGTTGGAAGCTATCTATTTGGTACAATGTCCACTATTAGGGTAATGAGAATACTAGAAGCTCAAACTCAAGGTTTGTAATATATCTATCTAACAAACCTGCACATGTGCCTCCTGAATCTATAATAAAAACACAGAATAAAATAAAATGCAATAGAGATTAGACAAAAGAAAAGGATTATGAATGTTCTTGTTTTAGAATTAATGAAAATAATTCAATATTGGAGATCAAGCTTAACAGTAATTCAAGGAAAAGTGTTATCAATAAAAAAGAAGTACAAATGACAAATATATCTAATACATACACTTAAAAACAAAGAATCACAAATATGCAAGAATTATTTTTGATGATTAAATAAACTAACACCAATGAATTAATTAGTTGTTTACCCATTCAACACGGAGTAAAATCTTAATAATTTTACCTGGTGTTGGCATTTTTGGTGTTTTAAAAAGCTTTGTGTTGTGTGTGTGTGTGTGTGTGTGTGTGTGTGTGTGTGTGAGCAAATGCACAATTATATAAACAATAGAGTGAAAAGCTGAATGAGTGCTTGAAGAAAATGTATCCTCTGACCTCAACAAATGCCAAACCCAAAAGAGACACATGTATTTCTGTGCAAAGGGCTGTGAAACTGGATTTTGAGCTTCATGAGGTAAGAGTATGCAAATTTGAATCGCCAGTTTTTGGACATAGGTGAAGAGGATGTTGGTATGTCCTCTGTGAATAAAATGGTGTCCAGAAGTGGATTGGAGCAAAGCTATTAGATGTTCCTACACACCTATTGTCATTTTCCATTGTTTACAGATATAGGTTGGAAGTAACTCAGGACAAAATATCCAAGTCTTCTTGTAAACATTTATTTTGTTAATGCCAAAAGAACAAAGCTTTCAAAGCGTCATTATTTTTTTTTATCCCTTTTACCTTTCTGTGTCCTAGAATTAGGTGCCAAAGAGAAAGTCATCAGGTCCTTAATGATCAATCAGAGGTCAGTAAATCCACTTAAAGGAATATCCACAAAATAAATGTTTACTCTTTTGCACCATTAATAATTTTAGGTTACATTTGTTACAACATTTTAGATATCCTAACTAATACATTTATCTAGGGCTGTATGCAAATTGATATAAATTTCTGGTGGGTAGCTTGGCCATGTGTTTCAGGATCGTTACAAAGGTGTGTTCATTTTCAAGTTTTAATTTTTTAAATTTATTATTTTGTGGAGAGACAGGGTCTCACTATGTTGTTCAGGCTGGTCTTGAATTCCTGGCCTGAAATGATTCTCCTGCCTTGACTTCCCAAAGCGTTGGGACTACAGGTTTAAGCTACCATGTCTGACCTTAACAATTTTTAAGTAGGCAAAATAACACTCTTCTCTAAGGATTTACATGCAGGTTGCTTACAAAAGTTGTGGTTTACTTTTAAGAATACATTTGAAATAACTATAATAATCCAAAATATAGAAATAATATCAAAATTATAATGTACCCTTATAAAATCATATTCTGCAGCCATAAAAATTCTGCCTTGGAGTACTAAAGAATAACTTTTAAACCATCAAAATATAATGAATAAAAATCAGTAATAGCACTATATGTTATATATTTCATTTTTAAAAATTTTAAAATGTTCATGAAAATTTTAATTATTTGTTTTTTGTCGGTGGGACCAAAATAAAATTTCATTTTATATATTTATGTGGTAAACATATTTCCTAGAAATTAATGTGATGCAAAAGCTTTAGAAATGTTTACTATTTTAGTTGATTTTAATTTAAAATCAGTCAGAAGTACATATAGATTTTCAGAAGCAAGATCATAATCATAATTTATAACTAAAACTTCTAGGCAGCAACAATTTCATTAATAATATAAATATTAAAAATAGGTGAATTGAATGCAAAGCATTATATATATGAAATTATTGTCATCAAATATAATTATGCTGATACTACTCATATACAAAATACAATGAACAGCATTTTATTAATGCATACTCAAAAATATTACTTATAATATAAAAAACAAAATCTTAAAATCTGGAATACTGACAACACCAAATGGTAACCAAGATGTGGACCAACAAGAACTCTAACTTATTGGTGTTGGAAAGCAAAAGCCTACAGCCATTTTGGAAGACAGTTTGCAAGTTTTTTTGTGTGAAACTAAATACGCTATTATCATATGATCCATCAATGGTGCTCCTTGGTATTTACCTAAAATAATGGAGAATTTATGTCCACACAAAAATCTTCACGTAGATGATTATAGCAGGTTTAATCATAATTGCTAAAACTTGTAGTCAACCAAGATTTCTTCCATAAATGAATAGAAAAATAAACAGTAGCACATCAAGAAAGTAGAATACAATTTAACATTACAAAGAAATTCAATTTCAAGCAATGAAAAAATATGGAAAACTTAATACATATTAGGAAGCCTCCCAAAAATCTCAATCTGAAAAGGCTGTATGCGGTTTGAATTCAACTGTATGATATCATGCAAAAGACAAAACTATAAAGACAGTAAAAATAGCAGTGTTTGCCAGGGGTTGGTGTAGGGAAGTATGAATTGATGAAGCACAAGATTTTTAGAGCAAGGCAATGAAACTGCTCTGAATGACACTATAATGGTTGATACAAGTAATTAGGCATTTGTACAATCCATGGAATGTACAGCATCAAGAGTGAAGCCTAATGTAAACTATGGACTTTGGGCAATAATGATGTGTCAGTGTAAGTTCATTGATTGTAACAAATACATCACTCAAGTGGGGAATATTAATAATAAAACAGAATATGCAAATTTGGCATAAGGTTATATGGAAAATATCTGTACCTTCTACTCAACTTTACCGTGAAACTAAAACTACTCTAAAAATAGTTTGTTAAAAAAAATTGAACAACCATGGAGGAAAAAAAATTTAAGTTTTCTAAAATGAATAATTTCAAAAAGCTTCTAAAATTATTCAAAAAGTATCAAAGAATATATATGAACCAGAGAGAAAATGTACAATGCATGAGGTTTTGCTAAGATAAGACATTCTAGCCCTGTGTGAAATATCTGTATAATGCAATCTGACTCTCTAAAGGCAAGTAATTATCTCTGCACTGTTTTATTTCCTAAAGTATGCATTTTCCTATTTGATCAGATTTTAAGGAAAATAATCAACAGTGAATTGACTTGACTGCAGCTAGAACAGTGTATGTCATACAGTAGCTATTCAATAAATAATTACATAAATAAATATATTAATTAATGCCACTATCAAATATTTAGCAAAATTTCCAATATTACTATAAACTAAAATATTTTCTACCACATACACAAGGCCATATAATATGCAATAAAAATTTTATGGTGTAGAATTCTGTAAGCAGAAAGAGATGTTAGACAATTTGAAAACAGGCTAAACGGCCAGAGGACAGAAGGAACAATTAGTCTATAGGAAAAGAGCAGTGGCTTGGTAATTAATGATCATGCACTTGTGAAAGTTCACAGCCTCCCAGCAGTGAAGAATAAAAGACTTTGGAAGACAGGGATTGTGTACTGTTTCACTCTGCACTTCTATCTTCTATGTCAGTGACCAAGGAGTAAATATAGAATAAAGTTTTCTTAAAATAAATAAATGACATTGAACAATTACATAGCTTAAGAAAGAAAATGAACCATACAATATGAATCATCCAAGCATAGTCAATCACCCATAATCATTTTAGCGAACTAGTACTTACACTCAATTTCTTCATAGCCTTCTTTCGAAATTGAATGTAAACATTTCATATTTTTCCTATCTCTTTAACTTGAAATATGTGGATTTAGAGAAGCTCTGCTGACAAGATAATAATAGAATAATGTTCAATTTAAATTACTGTAACCAGAAGGTAGTTACATTTATTTTATATGAATTTTAACAAGCAGAAGAAAGTAATGGATCAGTAATTTTGTATATACTTTTAATAAAAGCAAAATATAATGTATTTTTTAACATTACTAATTATGAATTCATGAGATAGACTGGCATTCATATCAAACAGACTAAAATGTATTTATACAGGAGTTTAAGTGCACACTAATATATGAAAAAATAATTTTAAAATTGTGAATTCAGCCTTGGTCACAGTTACATTATGAAGAATAGTTGCTCTTGAACAAACCTACCCGATATTTCTTCAACTAAGTGAAACAGATTTTGGAGGTAGATGAACCTCATATGATTGAATTGTCTACAGTATTTATGATTGGCTATTATGAATATTAAGTACTACTAGGTGCATATTATCTTTCATTTTATTGATATAAACTTTATTTTTACTAGAAATTAAAGACGTGTAATTCAACTGTAAATGTGATCTTGTCCTTACCCAGACAAAGTGTATTAATCAAGGAAAAGGTTTTATGTAGCTAACGGATATGCAATATGTTCTTAAGCATGGGTTTGTTAATATTTAAAACATTTGTCATGTGTAATTTATTGTACCTCCTGCCATCAAAAGTTGATTAAATGGTAAACCAACTAAAACTAAGTGAAATAACAAAGGATATCTAAAACTTTTTCAGGTATTCATTCTTTAATTATGATTCTTGTTATTTTATTTTATGTTTGTATCAACTACATATTCTTTCCTTTCTGTGTCAGCTCTATCCTTCAGTGGCTTCCCTCAAGTAATCAAGTGGTTTTAGAAGATTCAGGTTTTAAGTTAAAAACTACATCATGAAGAAAGAAATCTCTGTTTTAATGTTCTAAGTCAATTTTCTGAAATTCAAATGCATTGAACCAAGTCTGAATCATTTTCTGTGATCAGACCAATGTCACCACACACCACTTGTTCTCTGCCTGGGTTATAAGAATCAATCAATGGTGATAGAAGGCATAGGACACCCCTGAGTGTTTTCAGTCATGAAGATGAGGGACTAGGCATGCTAATTTAATTATGTGCTTGCTACACAATCAGTGAACAGTAGAAAGAATGTTACAGAGAAACCCCAACATCCACTACAGCATTCCTAAGTAACAGAGACAAGATAATAATGGAGAGTTCAGTCTGGGGTGTGCATACATTTGTGTGTGTGTATTTGTCAATGTATATGCAATCATTTAAACAGAAACATTATAAAGCAAGCCTCATTAACAATCATTGCAGAGTAACTTTTCCTATGGTTGATGAAGTAATAACATTCTGTGTGTTTAGATCTTTATTCTTGTCATGACTGTAGCCCCAACTAATAAAACCTGAAGATAATAAAGATCTTTTAGTTGGTTATAGGGCTACTTTTTTTGCAGAAAGGATTTTTAAAGGTACCGGTAAGCATCATTTTTTCCATGGCTTTTCTAATGCTAACCTTGAGTCTAATTGTAAAGTAAGAATTTCAAAACATTTTGTGTTTAAGAGTGGTATTTTGATACCATTATAATGAAATTACTGTCTCTGACTTGCTCCATAAAAATTCATGTGATAGTCATGAGAGAAAAAAATAACATAAATATTACTTAATAAATTAGTGTTTCATAACATTTTTATTTACTTTATCTTATATGCAATTTGCCCTTTTATTTATCTTCAATATTTCTTTTCATTGAGAAGTATGCAACACAGGATTTATGCTCTATAATCTTAGTCTTATTATTTTTTCATACAAAAATCACAAAAGAGTTTATTCTAAAGAAAAGACTCTTTTTAGTAAATCCTACACAAGAAAAAGCACAATTCTTAGGACTGAAGTTTATATAAATAATCATGAGCAGGCTGAGCATGGTGGATCATGCCTGTAATCCCAGCACTTTAGAAGGCCCAGGCAGATAGATCACTTGAGCTCAGATATTCAAGACTAGCCCGGGCAACATAAGGAAACAACATTTCTATAAAAACAAACAAACAAACACAATTAACTGTGCTTGGTGGTTCATGTCTGTGGTCCCAGCTACTCAGGAGGCTGAGGTGGGAGGGTGCCTTGAGTCCTGGAGGTCATAGCTGCAGTGAGCCCTTGATTGAGCCACAGAACTCCAGCCTCGTTTACAGAGTAAAACTTTGTCTCAAAAAAAGAAAAAAAGCTAAGTAATTGTATGTTTAACTACATGCCAAGTTATTTGAGTAAGTGGGTTTTGTAATTCAAACTATTTAACTTTATAACTAAAAATATTAAATGATTGTGAGCTTATATCTGTTACTCTCTCTTTTGTGTTTCAGTTTTATTGAAAATTATAGCAAATAAACTGACTAGTGGATTACTAATAAAATTATTAGTTTAGATGAGTGAGTATATTATTTAACATGGTAACAAAATTTATATATTTAAATAATAATATAATAAATAATTTATTGACTCATACACTTGGTTCTACATACAATTTATAAATTTATGTTTCCTCCTTTAAAAAAACCTTTAGATTACTCACAATACCTACAACAATGTAAATACAATGTAAATAGTTGTTATCTTTATTCTTTCATTTACATTCTATTTTATTTAATTTTTCCAAATTTTTGATGTGCTCTTGGTTGAACTTGTGAATGCAGAAACCATGAATATAAAATCCTGAAGACCCCATCAAATCTTACCTAGATTTGATAAGGTAAGTTTTAGGATACAAAATAAACATACAAAAACCAGTAGTGTTTCTATACACCAATAACAATCCAGATGAAAACTAAATCAAGAAGGCAATCCCATTTACAATACCTACAAATAAAAGACTTAGGAATACATTTAACTAAGGAGATGAAACATCCCTATAAGATAAACTACATAACTGATGAAATAAAATGTAGATAACACAAACACATGGAAAACCACCCATACTCATAGAAGAATTAATAATAGTAAAATGACATACTGCCCAATGCAATCTACAGATTCAATGAAATTTCCACAAAAATATGTCATTTTCCGCATAATTAGAAAAAAAATCTAAAATTCATGTGGAACCATAAAAGACCCTAATAGAGCAATCAATAAACAAAGCTGAAGGCATTCCACTACCAAAAAACAAAGTTGAAGGCATCCCACTACCAGACTTATCAAATTAGTAGTATTCAAAACAGCATGGTGCTTGTATTTGACACAAAGATCAACGGAAAAAATAGAGAATTTAAAAATAAAACTACATGTCTATAGCCTTCTGATCTTGACAAAATTGACAAGAACATTCACCATGAAAAAGATAACCTTTTCAATAAATGGTGCTAGCAAAATTGGCTTGCAATATGAAGATAAATAAAACTTGACCCCTGTCTCTCATTGTCTACAAAAAATCAACTCAGGATGGATTAAGTTCAATGTAAGACCTCAAACTATAAAAATATCAAAAGAAAAACCAAACGAAAATTCTTTTGGATTTTCCCTTTATTGGTCTAGGCAAAGACCTTATGATTAAGACCACAATAGTACAGGCAGCAAAAACAAAAAGAGACAAATGAGATTTAATTAAACTAAAAAGCTTCTGCACAGCAAAAGAAATAATCAACAGAATGTACAGACTGCTTGCATGATGGAAAAAAATATGCACAAACTATGCATCTGATAGGGGACTAATATCCAGAATTTACACAAACTCAAACAACTCAACAACAACAAAAGCAAAAAAAATACAGTGAAAAAACGGGCAGAGCTCATAAATAGACATTTTTCAAAAGAAGATATACAAATGATCAACAGGTTTATGAAAGCATTCTCAACATCACTCATCATCAGAGAAATGCAAATTAAAACCACTTTGAGATATAATCTTACACTAGTCAGAATAGCTATTATTTGAAAAACAAAAAATAACATGTTGGCAAGGATTTGAAGAAAAGGGATTGCTTATATACTGTTGGTGTGAATGTAAATTAGTACAATCTCTATAAAAAACAAAATGAAGATATCTCAAGGAATTAAAAATGGAAGTACCATTTCATTCAGTAATCCAATGACTGGATGTCTACACAAAGGAAAAGAAAACATATCAAATAAATATCTGCACCAGTGTGTTTATTGCTGTACTATTTACAATATCAAAGACACGGAATCAACTTTAGTGTTCATCAACGAATTGTAGGTTAAAGGAAAGGTGGTATATATACACAAAAGAATACTATTCAGCCATAGAAAGAATGAAATCACATATTTTGCATCAACATGAATAGAAAGGTAGGCCATTATCTTAGATGAAACAAGTCAGACAATAAGGAAGTTGAATACCACATGTTCTTACTTATAAGTGGGAGCTAAATAATACTTACACATGGCCATAGACTGTAGAATGCCAGAAAGTGGAGACTCAGATGAATGAGGGTGTGGAAATGGAACTTAATGGTTTCAATGTACAGTATTCAGGTGATACAGATACCCTAAAAGCCTTGACCTTACCACTTCACAATCTATGAATGTAACAAATTACACATGAACCCCATAAATTTATATGAAAAGGGTACATGAACTAAACACTCCAACTAAAAAACAGAGAGTAGTAAAACGGATTTTAAAATACAACACAATTCAGCTATCTGCTATCTTTAAGAGGCATACATTAGATTCATAATCACAAATAGCTGCCTTTAAGATTTTCTCTTTTGCATTCATTTTGGACAGTCTGGGGGCTATGTGCCTTGGTTATATGTTTCATATAGTATCTCTTAAGTGTTCTTGTGATTTCTCATATCTATATGTCTATCTCTATCAAGATTAGAAAAATTTTCTTGAATTATTCCCTCAAATATGTTTTCCAGGTTGTTTGCTTTTTCTCCTTGTCTCTCAGGAATGCCAGTAATTCATAGTTTGGTCACTTTGCATAATCCCAAACGTTTTGGAGATTGTTTATTTTAAAAAAATTCTTCTTAATTTATTTTGGCTGAATTGGTTCAAAATACTGATCTTCACATAGAGTGAAAAATACACACTGGGGCCTTTTGTAGGGTGGAGAGTAAAAGGAGGGAGAGGATCAAGCAAAACAGCTAATTAGTACTAGGCTTAATACTTGGGTGATAATAATCTGTACAACAAACCCTCATGACACAAGTTTGCCTGTGTAACAAATGTGTACCTGTGACCCTGAACTTAATAGTTAAAAAAAAAAAGTCTGGTCTTCAATCTTTGACATTCTTTGTTCTGCTTAGTCATGTCTATTGATAAAGCTTTTAATTGTACTTTGAGATTCCTTACATGAGTTTTTCAATTTTAGAAGCTCTGGTTAGTTTTCTTTTAAGATGTTTATCTCTTATTTTCCAGATTATTTTAAAAGTTTCCTTGTGTTGATTTTCGACATTGTCTTGGATCTTGTTGAGCTTCGTTGTTATCCATACTTTGAATTATTTGTCATTTCTGAGTTTCCGTTTTGGTTAGAGGTCATTGCTGGAGATCTAGTGTGTTCCTATGGTAGTATCAGTACATTCAGATTTTTCATGGTGCCAGGATTTTTGTTCTGGTTCCTTTTCATGTAGAGACACTGATACTTCTATTTTTTGTAATTATTTTCATGCAGGTAGATTGTTTTTTCTTTCTTTCTCTGTAATACTATTGCTTTCCTTCTTTCCTTTTTCTGCGTTCTTCAGAAAATGTGACTGTAGGGAATACTGGTTAGAGTGTTTTGGCACTTCTGGCAGATTTTATACTTGGCTGTGCAGTGTGACCTACAAGCCAGGACATGATGCTTATAGGTAAGAGCTGGGAGTGGGCAACATGGCCAGGTATAAATTTGATCCTGGTTTACAGGCATATACTCTCTGCTGGCTCAGGTAATGGAATACACAGCCAGAAAAAAAGAGTAAAATCAGTCATGCCCTTTGCAGCAACATGGATGCAGCTGGAGCCCATTATCCCAAGAGAATTAATGCAGGAACAGAAAACCAAATATGACATGTTCCCATTTATAAGTGGAACTAAACACTGTATACTCATGGACATAAAGGAGCAATGATAGAAACTTGGGACTACTAATAAGCAGAAGTAGGGAAGGGGGCAACAGTTGAAAAACTATTGGGTGCTATGCACAGTACATGGGTGATGGAATAATTTGTACCACAGACTTCATCATCATGCGATATACTCAGCTAAGAAACCTGTACAGGTATCCCCTTAATCTAGAATAAAAGTTTTTTAAAAAACCAAATAGTTTAAAAACAAAAGAATGGAAAAAGATATATCATGTAAACATGACCAACATATAGCTACAGTGGCTATAGTAATAGTTTTCAACATTCTATTTTAAGACAAAAATTATTAATATAGATTGAAAAATTGTAACGATGAAAGGGTAAATCTATCAAAAGGTATAACAATTATAAACCTATGTGCATCTAACAACAGAGATCCAAAATACAGAATGCAAAATTGACAGAATTAAAGGGATTAGCATATATTTCAACAATAATAATTGAATACTTGAATGCTCACCTTGAAATAATAGCTAAAATAAGACAATCAATACTAAAATAGAAGATTTAAACAACGTGATGAACCAGTTAGACTTAAGAGATATGTATAGAACACATCAAACAAACACAGCAGAATACACATCCTTCTCTAGGAGATATTTAATATTCTAGTAAATATTAAACATTCTAAAGGACAGAACAAAAAAAAAGCCTCCATAAATTTTAAGAATTGATTGCATCAAACTGAAAAGCTTCTTCAAAGTAAACAATGAACAAAGTGAACAGAAAACCCACAGATTAAGAGAACATATCAGCAAATCCTATATCTCTAATAAGGGACAAAAATCTAAAATATATAAAGAATTAAATAATTCGACAGCAAGAAAACAAATATATTTATTATAAAATTGGCAAATAACCTAAACAGACATTTCTCAAGAGAAGACATATGACACATAACATGACACACACATGGATATCATCAGCCCAAGCATTATCCATGTAGATTAATTTAGAAAACTTAATGATAAGAATATCCTATTCCACCGTCAACACCCAAAGCTGAAGTTCTAATTTAAACTACTCCCTGTAACGCCTGTTACATCTCATTCCTAATGACACACGAATGTTAAGAAATGTTCAACATATTTAATCATCAAATAAATGTAAATATAAATCACTATGAGATATTTTTTAAAGCTCTTTTGAATGGCTATTACAAAAAAGACAAAACTGGGTATATACTCAAAGGAGTATAAAACATTCAACTATAAAGACACATGCACATGTATGTTTACTGTGGCACTATTCACAATAGCAAAGACTTGGAACCAACTCAAATGCCCATCAATGACAGAATAAATAAATAAAATGTGGCACATATACACCATAGAATACTATGCATCCATAAAAAAGGATGAGCCCATATCCTTTGCAGGGACATGGATGAAGCTGGAAACCATCATCCTCAGCCAACTGACACAAGAACAGGAAACCAAACACTGTTCTCACTCATAAGTGGGTGTTGAACAACAGGGACACAGGGAGGGAACATCACACATCAAGGCTTGTCGGGAGTGGGGGAGGGTTAGGGGAGGGATAGCAGGGGGTGGGGGTATTGGGGAGGGATAACATTAGGAGAAATACCTAATGTAGATGATGGGGAGATGGATGCAGCAAACTATCATGGCACTTGCATACCTATGTAACAAATCTGCATGTTCTGCGTATGTACCCCAGAACTTAAAGTATAATAATAATAATAAAAAAGACAAAACATAACAACAAACATAACAAGTGTTGGTGAGTACATGAAGTCAATGAAATTTTTGACTAGTGATTGTAAGTAGTTCTCCTATCAGATTTATGGTTGGGGGTAGAGCGAGGTTAGCTAGCTTAGCTGAAAGCCACCAAAGGGCTAGAAGTGGGAATAGTGTTTGTAGGCCTCGGGTAAATATTATAGTTCAGCTTGTCATAAGCATATGACGCTTGTTATAGTTATTCCTCACAGAGATAGGATAAGAAAAGGGTAGTTTATATTTATATTCTTATCATTAAGTTTTCAAACTTAGCATTAAGTTTTCTAAAATAGAAGAAGAGACACGAGAGACTTTACTTTTTCCTGCCTACCATGTAAAGATACAGCAAGTAGTACAAAAATCTCATTGACTTCATGTACTCCCATCTTGAAGCCTCCGCTTTCATCTTCATTACCAAATGAACTCTCAAGGGCCCCAGTAACAAGGACCATCACATTGGAGAATAGGGCTACAACATATGAATTAGGGAAAACAACATTCAGTCCATAGCATCTGCCTTAAGAATAATTTTGAAATCTTCTATCAGGATATGCAGGTGTAGCATGACCCAGCCCCAACCAACCAAGCCATCTCATCTTTATTTAATCTCTTAATAGAAACCTGATTCTTCTCTAACCTCACAACTCTACCTACAACAACCTTTGCTGTTCCTACCTTGCTGTATCTAACATCCAAATCATTCCATATAGTCTCTCCTCTTTTTGAAAAAACAAATTCTACTATGACATCACTTTTTTAATGGCAGCACCTTGCTTTCTCCATATCCAACACCATCTCAGATGAATCCATAGCTACTGGTTTTACCTTGGGTTTTTGTATCTAAAGCATTTCTTCACTGACTGTTAGACTATGCTGCTTTCCCCCCTTTTGATGTTCCAAGTGTTAACTCATCTCCTTAACATGAAATTAACATAATTTTAGATTGTGAAATTTTTTATTTTCAAAATAAAACTTGTGACCACGTTATTGCTGCATTGACGTTATACTTCTTGAATACATTCATTGGCAAGTGTTAGTATTTTCTTTGGGTAACTATCTAGAAGACAGTTTGAAAACTAGAAAAAAATTATTCAAATGTATCTTAATTAGATAGATTATGGCTAAGGGAGTATATTGTCATTCTTTTCCTTTCTTTCTCTTTCTCTTTATCTAGATTAGGACCTACTGTAACTTAATCATTCCTTTAATCTCATTCTGAGAGCATAGCCATACTAGGTAATATATTTGAGGATTATTACTAATGAAAGGAAAATGGAGTTTTTAAAAATAAAATCATGAATCATCTTTTGTGAAACTTAGATTTGTGAAAATAATTTTCATTTATATTTTCACTTGTGTAAATTTAGTGTAAGTGCAGTTTTAGTACATGGATCTATTGCATAGTGGTGAAGTGTGGGCTTTTAGTGTAACCATCACTAGATGATGGTCTAAAGACACTATAGCCTAGTGTCTTTAGACTTAGCTATCATCTGCTATACATCATGAAGATCACTCCTAAAACTGAAGAGCATATGTATTAAAGGATATTCCATACGGCATGATCAAAAGGATTTAATGCCCAGTTATTACATGTATCATATACATACCCAAAAGTAAATACTTCACTCTCTTAGATATAGATTTTAACTCTATAGAAAAGTAGGCAGATCCTAAATATATATATATGCCAGCAAACACAAAATAAAAAAAATATATTCCTTTTAGTTTGTCACTCCTTTGCTGCTGAATAATAAGGACTGGTACTACATTTCTTGCTATCTTGAACTCTTCAATCAACGACGTTTGCAGTAGTAGATAGGTAAAAATCATTATACCATATGCAGAAAAATTTTACAGGTGTCATATTACAAAATTAAAATGTGATTTACAAGAATGTGATATGATTTGCATATAAACTTTTACTCACAAAGAGATCGTCACACAAAACATATGGAAATAGGCATGAATATCATTATATAGATAAGTAAACAAGCTTGACATTTTTATAATTAGTAGAGGTAGTTGGAAAATATTCCACTTTCATTTAAAAAAACACAATGGAGATGACTTTAGACAGAATAAAATAAGCTACAAGAAATTTATAAAATACTCAATTTCTAACTCTGATTCTTTGAAGATCCATTTTTTTTTTTTTTTTTTGGAGATTGAATCTCGCTCTGTAGCTCAGGCTGGAGTGTACTGGTGTGATCTGGGCTCACTGCAACCTCCGCCTCCTGGGTTCAAGCAATTATTCTGTCTCAACCTCCAGAGTACCCGGGACTACAGGCGTGCACCACCATGCCCAGCTAATTTTTGTATTTTTAGTAGAGATGGGAGATTCACCATATTGACAAGGCTGGTCTCCATTTCCTGATGTTGTGATCTGCTTGTCTTGGCCTCCCAAAGTGTTGGGTTTACAGGTGTGAGCCACCACGCCTGGCTGAATATTCAAATTCTGTACAATGAAAACTCATAATGCCAAAGAACCTTCAAACTAATTTCTACATTGAGTTTATGGGAAAAAACATGGCAATTACTAATATTTTGATGGAAAAATAAGAAAAACTAAAGCTGGAAGACATAGAAAATCAAAGCGTCTATTTACACATAATGTGAATAAACTAAGTGACTCACACCTACTGCTTTGTTTCTTTCCATTTTATTTCATTTTTTTTTATTATACTTTAAGTTCTGGGGTACATGTTCAGATCTTGCAGGATTGTTACACGGGTATACACATGCCATGGTGGTTCGCTGCCTCCATCCCCTCGTCACCTACATTAGATATTTCTCCTTATGTTATCCCTCCCCTAGCACCCCCCACCCCCCAACAGACCCCAGTGTGTGATGTTCCACTCCCTGTGTCCATGTTTTTTCATTGTTCAGCATCCACTTATGAGTGAGAACATGTGGTGTTTATTTTTCTGTTCTTGTATCAGTTTGCTGAGAATGATGGTTTCCAGATTCATCCATGTCCCTACAAAGGACATGAACTCATCCTTTATTATGGCTGCGTAGTATTCCATGGTACATATGTGCCACATTTTCTTTGTCCAGTCCATCATTGATGGGATTTGGGTTGGTTCCAAGTCTTTGCTATTGTTAACATTGCTGTAATGAACATATGTGTGCATGTGTCTTCATAAGAGAACAATTTATAATCCTTTTGATATATACTCAGTAATGGGATTGCTGGGTCAAATGGTATTTCTATTTCTAGATACTTGAGGAATCACCACACTGTCTTCCACGATGGTTGAACTAGTTTACACTCCCACCAACAGTGTAAAAGTGTTCCTGTTTCTCCACATCCTCTCCAGCAGCTGTTGTCACTAGATTTTTTAATGATTGCCATTCTAACTGGCTTGAGGTGGTATCTCAATGTGGTTTTAATTTGCATTTCTCTAATCACCAGTAATGATGATCATTTTTCATATGTTTGTTGGCCATATAAACGTCTTCTTTCGAAAAGTGTCTGTTCATATCCGTTGCTCATTTTTGATGGGGTTGTTTTTATTTTTTCTTGTAAATTTATTTTAGTTCTTTGTAGATTCTGGATATTAGCCCTTTGTCAGATGGGTAGCTTCCAAAATTTTTTTCCCATTCTGTTCGTTGCCAGTTCACTCTAATGATAGTTTCTTTTGCTGTGCAGGAGCTCTTAATTAGATCCCATTTGTCTATTTTGGCTTTTGTTGCCATTGCTTTTGGTGTTTTAGTCATGAAGTCCTTGCCTATGCCTATGTCATAAATGGTATTGCCTAGCTTTTCTTCTAGGGTTTTTATGGTGTTAGGTCTTATGTTTAAATCTTTAATCCATCTGGAGTTAATTTTAGTGTAAGGTGTCAGGAAGGGGTCCAGTTTCTGCTTTCTGCACATGGCTAGCCGGTTTTCCGAACACCATTTATTAAATAGGGAATCCTTTTCCCATTGCTTGTTTTTGTCAAGTTTGTCAAAGATCAGATGGTTGTAGATTTGTGCCATTACTTCTGAGGCCTCTGTTCTGTTTCATTGGTCTATATCTCTGTTTTGTTACCTTACCATGCTGTTTTGATTACTGTAGCCTTGCAGTATAGTTTGAAGTCAGGTAGTGGAATGTCTCCAACTTTGTTCTTTTTGCTTATGAGTGTCTTGGATATGCAGGCTCTTTTTTGGTTCTGAAATGAACTAACCTGACTCTGTCTTAGAAATAAGCCTGACAAGCTCCAGCTTAGCTTCACCCTCCCTGCCATGGCCCCCTCAGGTGCATTACTGGGTCAGGCTGTACTCAGAGCCTTGAATCGTTGAGGTTTGGGTCACACTGTTCTCAGTACCTTTAACTGTTGTAACCACGTCCTGCTTGGCAAGTCTACCTGATATTGTGAAAATCCCCCATTGGTGATTGGTTGTATAGAAAGTCCCCCCTGCTACCCTTTTGATGATTGTATGGAAATACTGTTAGTAACCAGCAACTATGGGAACCTCCTGCTTCCTGGTTACCGGCTTCCTCCTACTAACTTTCTTGTTCTGCTTCTGTAAAATTCCGCTTCAGCTAGACTCCCTCTCCCCTCTCTTCTAGGTTAGGTATAAAAGGAAATCACATCCCCATCTTCGGGGCCGAGAGATTTTGAGCATGAACTGACTCTCAGTCACCAGCAATAAAGGACTGTCAATTGGAACTCAGAGTGTGACGCTTTCCTTCTAACTCGCTAGGGTATAAGGGTTCCATGTGAAGTTTAAGGTGTTTTTTTCCAGTTCTGTGTAGAAGATCAATGGTAGCTTGATGGAGATAGCATTGAACCTATAAATTACTTTGGACAGTATGGCCATTTTCATGATATTGATTTTTCCTAACCATGAGCATGGAATATTTTTCCATCTGTTTGTGTCCTCTCTTATTTCCTTGAGCAGTGATTTGTAGTTCTCCTTGAAGATATCCTTCATGTCCTTTGTTAATTGTATTCCTAGG
>CAUYLG010006917.1:0-26537 GCA_963573385.1 Cacajao melanocephalus | reverse complement strand
ATATGGAACCAAAAGAGAGCCCACATAGCCAAGACAGTCCTAAGCAAAAAGAACAAAGCTGGAGGCATCACACTACCAGACTTCAAATTATACTACAAGGCTACAGTAATCAAAACAGCATGGTACTGGTACCAAAACAGAAATATAGACCAGTGGAACAGAACAGAGGCCTTGGAAGCAACTCCACATATCTACAACCATCTGATCTTTGACAAACCTGACAAAAGCAAGCAATGGGGAAAGGATTCATTGTTTAATAAATGGTGTTGGAAAACTGGCTAGCCATGTGCAGAAAGCTGAAACTGGAACCCTTCCTTACACCTTACACTAAAATTAACTCCAGATGCATTAAAGATTTAAACATAAGACTTAATACCATAAAAACCCTAGAAGAAAACCTAGGCAATATCATTCAGGACACAGGCATACGCAAGGACTTCATGACTAAAACACCAAAAGCATTGGCAACAAAAGCCAAAATAGACAGATATCTAATTAAACTTAAGAGCTTCTGTACAGCAAGAGAAGCAATCACTAGAGTGAACCGGCAACCAGCAACCAAAGGAATGGGAAAAAAATGTTTGCAATCTACCCATCTGACAAAGGGCTAATATCCAGAATCTACAAGGAACTCAACCAGATTTACAAGAAACAAACAAACAAACCCATTCAAAAGTGGGTGAAGGATATGAACAGACACTTTTCAAAAGGAGACATTTATGAGGCCAACAAACATATGAAAAAATGCTCATCATCACTAGTCATTAGAGACATGCAAATCAAAACCACATTGAGATACCACCTCATGCCAGTTAGAATGGCAATCATTAAAAAATCTGGAGACAACAGATGCTGGAGAGGATGTGGAGAAATAGGTATGCTTTTACACTGTTGGTGGGAGTGTAAGTTAGTTCAACCATTGTGGAAGACAGTGTGGTGATTCCTCAAGGACCTAGAAATAGAAATTCCACTTGACCCAGCAATCCCATTACTGGGTATATATCCAAAGGATTATAAATCATTCTATCATAAAGACACATGCACACATTATGTTCATTGCGACACTGTTTACAATAGAAAAGACCTGGAACCAAGCCAAATGCCCATCAATGATAAACTGGACAAAGAAAATATGGCACATATACACCATGGAATACTATGCAGCCATAAAATCGATGAGTTCTTGTCCTTTGTAAGGACATGGATGAACCTGGAATCCATCATTCTCAGCAAACTGACACAGAACAGAAAACCGAACACCGCATGTTCTCACTCATAGGCGGGTGTCGAACAATGAGAACACATGGACACAGGGAGGGGAGCATCAAAATGCTGATTTTCTTACAGAGACGGTTCAGGAAGGGACCTCAAGCATTGCCAAAGCCATTGACATGGGATCCCCAGGTTCTCAGGAGTACACGTGAGTGTGCAGCTGCTGAGGGCTGAATTGCCTCTGTAAAGGATCGGTGGAGCTTCTGCAGCCAAGATGGAGCCAGTCCTGGCCTGGGATTCAAGTTGACTTAACTTATGGGAGGCAAGAGGAACTTTGCAGGTGCTTGGGGGGTCTGAACAGAGGTCCAACCATGCTCCCCTGCCCTAAATCCTTCTAAATCCTTCTATAGGGTTCTAAGTCAACAAGGACGTGGCTGGTCCAGAAAGAGGGATTCTGGAGACAACGTGTGAGTGGGAGGCAGGCTCACAGCTGGCTGCACAGCTGGGATTAGCACCTTCTTCCAGAGCTGAATGCCAGAAGCTGCAGCTCTCCTGATGATTTGCTGATGCTCTCTTGCTTGGGAGTTTGTCTGTTTCCATTCCTCAAGCCAGCAGTGCTTCTTTTCATAAATTAGATCAAAGCATCTTTCAGAAGGCACTGAAGACTGGCGCAGAGCTCACAGGCCTCTTTGGAATTGCTTGACTTATTTTCCTAAGATGTAAAGCTGTGAATCGCCCCAGGACCTGTGTGTGGTGAAGTGTCCCCTGGGAGGGTCTCCCATGGATCACTCTCCTTCTTATGACTTGCAATTTATAGATTTCCAAGTAGATGGTTATTTTAAAGCAGATTATCTTCTGCAGAGATGCCTGGACTTAGGACATAGAACTCAGTCAGCAGGACACAGACTTGATTTACTTGGCTATTTGGGATACACAGAGAATTTCTATCAAAATATTTTTTTATTTTTAATTTTCACAAAGGAAACTCACCAGTCAGAAAGTATAGGCAGTGTTTCAACAGTGGGAAGTGCTGTGAGTAGAGGTAGCCTCACCTTGCTCGCTCCTAAGGATGAGGATAGCTGTATTTCACTGATCACCTTCTGTGGTCTCTGATACTCAGGGTATTTGCATATGTTTCTCTAACCTTCACGACAAACTTGACGTTCATTAGTTCTATTTTACAAAGCAAGGTTAGGGTGGAATGAAGAAAGGGCAAGAAAGGGACTCCAGCTTGGTTTTCAGGTGTTTAAATGTTCACTTACGAATCACACTGATCAGGTCACAAAGAAAGAACTCATCAGTGCTCAGAAGATGAGCAAGTGACATCTTTTAAAACAAAGGAAGACGTTCTTATAATTAAACAGTTGGCAATGTGGCAGCATTCACAGGCAGCTGAGTAACACTTTAACCGGTCTCTTTCAGCCTTGTGAAATGTTAGAGCAGAGACCTTAGAGGCCTCTAGTCCAAGCACCTTAGTCTAGAGAGAGGCCAGCCAAGCAGCTCAGTGTCACAGAGCCACACAGCAGCAGAGTTTTGCTGGGCCCCATCCTGCCTCCTACGGGCCCCGTGATGAGTCTTCATGATGTCCTGTTTCCATGGAAAAGCCTCTATGTTCACAGGGTTGGCATCTTTCTGCCACAAGCGTGTCAGTCACATGGAGCCCTTTCTGCAACTTAACTCACTTCTGATTCACGTGGCTGTCTGTCCTTGGTGACAGCAACACCTCCCAGGATGGAGTGACCACATCTCACCCCTGCTGCACCTGTCTTGACCGCTGGTGACACAGGGCTGGCTCTGCCCTCCTCTTCCTGGGGGAGGCTCCACTGCTCCATTTTCTGAGGATGTGGCAGGGACCTGGAGCAGGAAGCCAGTGCCACAGCCCATGCCTTGAGCCTGCCGTGATGGAAAGGACAGATGGAAAAGACCTTGAGACATTCCAGAGGGAGGATGGACCCAAGGCGGATGAGCTCTGAGTTTCTCTTGGTGCCACCTGATTACTGCTGGCAGGTGAGCCCTGGGCCTACTGGACCTCTGTCTCTGAATCGAAACCAGCAAGCATCGTGTGTGTGTGTGTGTGTGTGTGTGTGTGTGTGTGTGTGTAATCGGGATGGAGACACAGACAACAGTTAATACAGGCGGGAGTTGAGGAGTTGGTATCCTCTAGAGAAGTTAAGCAGAAGAGAGCTTCACTTTCACCTTAGTGTCTTTCCTGGGAATGAATTCCATTTCAAAAGATTGAAGCGGAGCTGTGGTGAGAGATTAGGGGATGGGTAGATTCCAGGCAGAAAGCAGGAATTTTACTGAGAGACATAGATCAGAGTTCAAGGACAACAAAATAGCTGAAAATTTGGGGGCTAAATCCCAGGGAGAAAGAACCCTCAGAGAAGTGAGCTGCAAAATCTGCCAACAACTTTTTTGAAAGTAGTACGATAACTCCTAAACTACTCATCTGAGGGTAAGAATTCTAGAAATGAGCAGAAAATAGGAGCTGATAGCTCAAAAGACTGAGAACATTTTCAGTAGCCACAAGATACTGAAGAGAAAGGAGCTCAAATCCTGCAAAGGTCAAGGGCTTTGAGAAGCACCTCAGGCTTCAGTTGAGATCTCGAAAGGGCTGCCCCCACAGAGCAAGGGGCACATCCAGAGGGCAACATGAAAACCAGGGCATGTAGCCATAACAAGCCCTAAAAGGGATTATTGACAGAGCCTATGAGATCTGACGGTGCTCTCCTTACCCGTCAGAAGGAAATTTTACCTCTTTGGTGAAAGACCACATCACTGGTAGACTCTAAGATTTCTTTTTATCTGCAACGCTGCAAAGGCTGACCTGTAAGAAAAAAATGACAAGGCCTGCTAAAACTCAGCATTGAAATACCAAGACCATAAACTTTAAAATGGTTTAATATTATTAAGAATGCAGAGAAAAAGTTGGAAACTTATCAGAAACTTGGATTCCCTGAAAAGGAAAGAAAAGCTAAATTGGCATTTTAGAGCTAAAATAACCATGAATTAAATTAGTAATTTAACAAATACATTGAATAAGAGATTCGACACATCAGATGGAAGAATTCCTAAGCCATGCAACAGTTCATTTGAAAGAAGATAAAATGATGCACCGAGGAGAATGGAAAATGCAGAGTATAAGGTACACACGGGAACGAGTGAACAGGTCTACTTGATGTGTGTCAGAGTCCCAGGAAGAAGCAAGGGAGGGTGAGGCTGAAGCAGCCTTTGAGAACATGTTGACAGAAGATTTCCCAGAACAGATGTATTCCTCTGCTCAGGCTGCCGAAACACAGACCACAGTTGGGGCTTCAGGAACACAAGTGTGTTTTCTTATGTCTCTGCAGCTGTAAAGTCCAAGGTCAAGGTGCTGGCAAGGCTGGCCTCTCTCCGTAGTTTGCAGACAGCTGCCTTCTCCTTGTGTCCTCATTTAGCCTTTCCTCCGAATGGGCCTGCAGAGAGACAGCTTGGCGTCTCTTCCTCTTCTTGTAAAGGACACTAGTCCTATCCAAGTGGGGCCTACGCCTCGGACCTCATTTAACTTTACCTCCTTTAAGGCCTTGTCTCCAGATACAGCCACACTGGGGGTTAGAGCTTCAACATAGGAATTTTTGGGGGAAACAGTTCAGTCATAACCAGTGCCCCAAACGAATTCAAATACCAAGTAAAAGAATGAACACTCTCTGCAAACCCAAAGAATGATGAACACTAAGAAAACCCACCTAAGCTCATCATTCTCAAATTGTTTAAAACCAAAACCAAAGAGAAAATCTTTAGAATACCCAGAGCACGAAATTGAGTGGCTATCTTCAGAGAAGCAGCAACAGGACTAAAAGCTGACGTTTCAACACAGACAGAGATCCAGAAGACATGACATAACACGGTCTTGGGAGACTCTACCGTCCTGTAATTTCAAACACAGAAAAGATGCAAGAAGAGTAAATCATCCCCTCTGTATTTTAGTTCAACTCACCAAGTATTTTCACTTTACTCATTTATCACTGGTGCATGTTCTATCAGTGACTACACATAACTGAAAAAGAATATATATATATATACACACACAGACATAGATCTATGATATTTTTCTTCATTTCAGATTATGTTACAGACACGGTGTCCTTTTATCTCCAGACACTTCACATCACCGTGAAAACAAACTTGCTAACTAGAGTTCATTATTTGTTTCGAGTCTTTTTACCCGTCTTTAAAATCAGGCTACAGAGTTAAATTGTTGTGTTCCACACTTCTGGGTTTAGTTTTTTTCCCCTGTCAGTGTGTTTGTGTTATTCGGTTGAAATGATGTAGTGTTGATCCTATGTTGTATTTTAAGGACTTTGACTATGTAAAATCTGAATGTGGTTCCAAAATTCAAAACAATACCAAAAGTAACACTCACAAAAGTATCATTCCCAACCCTTTTTACGCCATTGCCCACAGGCCCTAGAGGTAAACAATCTTACCAGTTTCTGGCTTATTCTCCCTTTCGTTCCCCCCGCCGCCCTTCCATTCCTCCTCCTCTCCTTCTCTTTCATCTTTCGTTTGTATAAATTTAATGGGTACAAGTGTAATGTCGCCATATAGATACATTGCAGAGTGGCGAAGGGCTTTTAGTGTATCCATCACCCAAATAACCTGCATTATACGTTGGTAATCTCTCATCGTGCACTACCCACTCCAACGCCCCCGCCATGCTGCGTCCCTAGTGTATGTCACTGCACTCTCTATATCGCTGTCTACACATAGTAGTTAGCTCCCACTTACATGTGAAAACGTGCAGTATTTGTCCTTCTGTTTCTGAGTTGTTTTGCTTAAGATAGTGGCCTCTAGTTCCATCCACTTTGCTGCAAAAAACATGATTTCATTCTTTTTCATGGCTGAATAGTATTCTGTTGTGTATATATATATACACCACATTTTCTCTGTCAATCATCTAGTGATGGTCACTTATATTGATTCCACATTTTTGTTACTGTGAAGAGTGCTGTGATAAATATATGAGGGCAGGTATCTTTTTGATACAATAATTCCTTTTCCTTTGGGTGGAGACCCAGTAATGGGATTGCTGGACTGAATCGTAGTTCTGTTTATAGTTATTTGAAAAATCTCCATGCTGTTTTTTATAGAGGTTGTGCTAGTTTACATTTCCACCAACAGCATATAAGAGTATAAGGGTTCCTGGCTGGGAGAGGTGGCTCATGCCTGTAATCTCACCACTTTGGGAGGCTGAGGCGGCCAGATCACCTGAGGTCATGAGTTCAACACGAGCCTGGCCAACATGGTGAAACCCTGTCTCTACTAAAAATACAAAAATTAGCTGGGCATGGTGGCATGCACCTGTAATCCCAGCTACTCGGGAAGCTGAGGGAGGAGAATCGCTTGAACCTGGGAGGTGGAGATTACAGTGAGCCAAGATTGCACCATTGCACTCCAGCCTGGGCCACAAGAGTGAGATGCCAACTCAAAAAAAAAAAAAAAAAAAGAGTATAAGAGCTCCCTTTTCTCTACATCTTCACCAACATCTGTTATTTTATTTATTTTATTTTTTTGAGATGGATTTTTGTTCTCATCTCCCAGGCCGGAGTCCAATAGCACTATCTCAGCTCACTGCAACCTGTACCTCCTAGGTTCAAGCAGTTCTCCTGCCTCAGCCTCCTGAGTAGCCTCCCCACTCCCCTCCCCTCCCCTCTCCCCTCCCCTTCCCTCCCCTTCCCTTGCTTTCCCTTCCCTCCCTCCCCTCCCCTCCCTCCTTCCCTCCCTTTCACTTCTCTTCCCCTCCTGTCCCTTCCCTTTCCCCTTTTCCTTCCTTCCTTCCTTCCTTCCTTCCTTCCCTTTCTCTCTTTTCTCCTTCTCTTTTTAGTAATTTCTTCTCCATTTTCTTAATTGAGTTGGATAATTGCTTGTCTATTTTCAGTTTTTAAAAACCACATGTTGATTACTCATTCGATTTTCTGTTTTTCTACTCTCTACTATATTAACTTTCATTTTCATTACTGTTTGCTTTGCTGTGCTTTAATTTGGTTTACTTTTTGTTCTTTTGCTATATTTTTCATTTTTCACTATTTTTGTATACATTGATATCATTACTTAAAGCTACTGATTTTTCTTTCATGACTGCTTTCAGTGAATGTCATAACTGTTATCAATGTTTTTAAAGCTGTTCTGTCATTTCAATGTGCATTTTCTCTTTATACAGGAATTTTTTAACAGAATAGTTATTTTTGTTTGTTCATTTTAATTTCCAGGCTGATTTATTTTTATGTTTGTTTGTTTAGTTATTAGCTTCTAGATTTACTGCACTGCAATCAGAAAGGAGGGTTTGCAAATGTCTACTTTATAAAATATATTGATACTTTCTTTGTGATGTAATCAATGATCATTTCTTGTGAACGTGCCGTGTGTGGCCGGGAAGAAGCTGTAGTCTCCATTTTCAAGGAGTAAGCCCTTCATAGTTCAGTAAGATCTGCCTCACTGATTATGTTGCATTTTCAAGGAGTAAGCCCTTCATAGTTCAATAAGATCAGCTTCACTGATTATGTTGCTAAGTATCCAGTTTCTCTTTTTTCTGCTTCTGTATTTCCTGCTTTCTCTTCTATATTTCTCTTTTTTCTGCTTCTATATTTCTAAATGTTTGCTATGGTACTTTTGGCACAGATATTTATAAGTGACACACATCTATAATTAGTTGACTTCTGTTTTCTAGTTTTTTTTTTAATTTGCCTGGTGTACCTCAGTGTTTATGTTTTTTTAAAAATCTGCTTAGCCTAAGTCACTTTCTTTGCAGATGTATCTTGCAGCTGCAGCATAGAGTTGAGTCTTGCTTTCTGACACAAACTGAAAATAATTTTTTAATAGGTCAGTTCAACGTATTCCTATTTATTCATGGAGCTGTATGTTTGAGTTGACAGAAGTTATAGTATTTCTTGTTATGGTTGCAATAGTTATTCATGCATATTTGCTCTTTTCTTTTCCTTTGGATGTGTTTTCTCCAGTCCTCTTTCTTTTATTCCCTCTCTCTCTCTACCACCCCTGTTGGCATTTACATTGGTTTGTGTTTTGTTCTCGTGGTACCTTTGCTCTTACACCTTTTAAATCACATGAGTCTTCTGTGACCTTATTTAGCAATTTGCTTACCTTTTTAAAAATTTGTTTTAGTGATATTCTTGATAGTCACCTGTGCTATATATTACAATCAATAGTTTATATCATAATCAATAGCTTGTATCAAAATCAATAAGCTTGTTTTTATTTTCCCTTTCTCTTTTAGTTTATCTCTCTTTTTAGTTTTATTATTTCCATGTTGTCAAAATATATAATAAATATTATTCTCCGACTCTCATCACGACCTATATTTCAATCTTAATATTCAATTAAATATATTAAATAGTAATCGTCAGTCATCTTGCCTATGATTTGCAGTTATCTCTTGGTTGGATTAATCTCATCTTTTAGTAAATGCCTCAAAAGCTCATGAGAACAGCATTCCTTGTGCTCTTACATGATTAAAATTGGTATTCAAGAGTCTTGACATTAGACTATTTTTAGCTGGATATAAAATGCTTTGTTAACATTATTCTTTTCCATATTTATTGTGTCCTATTGCTGCCTTGAGATGCCAAACTAATTTTCATTTTTTTCATTGATGTCCTGATTTTATTTCATAATTTTTTAAAGTTTAATAGTTTTACTAGGCTAAAATCTTATAGTTTATTATTTTGCATCAAAATAGGTTTAAATGTGAGTTGTGATCCATTTTTTTCTCTTTTTTTGCTAACTCCAATTATACATATGTTGGATTTTGTTTTCTTGCTTAACGTCTATTTCAACCATTTTTCTCTGGCCCTTTTTACTTCCTTCTTTCACTTTCATTCTCTTATTTTCCTGATTTTATTCTATGGCTTCTTTTACTAAAATTTCTTTTCAAATATATTCTCTCTCAGGCCGTTTTTAAATTTACCTTTATTTCTAAATGACAGTACCATTTTCTTCTTTCTCTTCTGAGTTCAATAAATTCTACTTTGATTTCTTTCCCCTTTTGTTAATTTTAATTTCTGAATTTTTAATATTCTCACATACAGTGCTTCTGTGAGCATATTTGATTTACTTTGAAGTATTCATTATTTTTATTTTTATTTTTTATTTATTTATTTTTTTGGTTGTGGATTCATCTACCAAAATACTTTAATCTACATTTTCTGTTTATTCTCACATCTACTTTGTATAAATGAAGACTGCTTATGTCTATTCATGTAGGGATGGCTTGGAGGATATTACAAGTTTTGTCTTAAGAGTAACTTCTGTCATTATGGCACAGTGTAGCTACTGAGTGGACTTTGGGGGTTATGGGCAGGAGGGTGTAGCCTTTGATGTTTTGGGGCCTGTTTTATCACATAGGATTCTAAAGTTTGCCTTGTTTTTCATTTTTATCTTTTACACCCAATATCTAATGGGGGTCTTTTCCTCAATTTTTGCCTCTTCTCCTCAGAAACAATGTCTTCCTCTGACCCACTTAATTTAAGTATTTTCCCTGTAGTTAGTACATTGATCTGATGGGATCGTTTCAGATTTTCTACGTTCAGGATAGACTTTCTATTTTTGTGGCTGTTTTTCTTACATTTCAGGCTTTTTGTTTTTATCTTTTCTTTTCTGTTAATTTCCTCAAATGTCACTAAATTTCTATAAAGATTTGCAGCGGAAGCTCAAGAGATGCTGCTGCTACAGGCTGGTTGTTAATTTTCTGCCAATACATAATTTGAAGTTCGTGGTGTTCTTTGCCTGTTAAGCAGAAGATGTTTTGTTTCTTCTCATTTTGCTTTGAAGCTGTGTGAGGAGAGTCAGATGGAGGTGGCTCTTAATACCTTGGCCACCTGGAAATGCTGGAATGACATCCATGAAGCACTGAACCTCAACAATTATGCTCAGTTAAATTGTCCAAAAACGGAGATGAAAACATGAGAGGCAGCACCAATAGGCATCGAGAAGTGAACCAGAAACATGTGTGGGTGAAACTGCGCAACGAAACACCACACGGCAACACCAACGATGAACGGGTGATTCAGCAGTAACTGACCTCGGCAATGTTATGGTAAGCACAGAGCCAGACGTGAAGAGCCTGCTGTGTGATTCCGTACACCTTCAACTCCAGAACAGAAGAAACCTGATACACAGCGCCAGAAGGCCGATGAGGAGCTGCCTGGGGCTGGGTGCAGAGTGACCTGGGAATTGGAGTGCAGAAGCAGGAGGAGACCTCAGGGTAGTGGAAGTGCTGTGTATCTTGATTGTCATCGTGGTTACATGGATGGGTACTTTTGTCAAAGCTCATTCAAGTGTTCACCTAATATAGATGCATGTTATTAGATGAAAATTATACCTCACAGCTGATTTCTTAAAAAGGTAAAGATGTTTTCAGAAAAAAAAAAGCTAGGAGAATTTATTTCCATCAGAACTGCACTGTAAGGTCCACTGCAAGCAAAGGGAATTTTTCAGATTCAGGGAAATTGTCCCAAATTTAGGGAAATTCAGATGGGAGCCTGGGTCTGTGGAAATGAATACAAAGCCTCACTTTGGAGGTTTGGTCCCTGTGTTCACAGGAGGATACTGCCTTTCTGCAGAGCCCTCCGGGATCCACACACTGTACCCAATCAGAGCAGGCTGGAGATGCCCAAGATGGGGCATTTCCTCTGAGAGCAGCCACAGCTGAAGCTGGGGCACCCAGCACCCTCAATCACTGTGGCCAACGTAAGCAAGTCTTTCATTGTAACAGGGTGAGGCTGATGGTCATAAACACTGGGTGCATTGACCCATTTTTAACTCATTACATAACTCTTTGGCTGCCAGTTGTTTGAGAAAAATAACAATAAGTGAAGCTTGAAGTATTCCTGAATATATCCATAGTAATGAATTTTTCAGTTCATAGTGCTGGATCACCAGCAGCCCAATTCTTAAGCATGGAAGGCCTCAGGGAATATCAAAACTATACATCCTCTTGAAATGTCTATTTGCCAATTGAATTTTGGAAACCAACAGATGAGTTAAAATAGAGTTCTCAGGAATGGAAAATCTGTGATCGAAGGGCTGATGGTGAACACTAATTCATCTATCTGCAGTCCTGATAATACACAGTGGTGAGAATTACAGTTACGGAACAGAATGTTTCATAAATCTTGACAATAATAATCAAAATAATAACACTATACTGGCTCTAACAAAAATGGAAGGAGATTAGAAGTGAGTGGGTAAAATTCTGTGCCTTTTAAAATCTCTTCTTACAGACAAGGGAGTCAATCGTTACTGAGTAAAATGGAAACCTAATTTTAACAAAGAACTGAAACCTCAGTATTTTTCATAATGTTTTGATTTAAAATCTTAGAGGGATCTTGTATGACATAGAGCAAGGAAAATATTTAGCAGTTTTCTGAGTTTCACTTCTGTTCCTGTTTCATTCCAGGGAAATTAAACTTAATGCCTTTATTAAACACTAATGTATATTCTGATTCTGCTGTAACATTTTCTCTCATCTTCATGTTTCTGTTCTTCCACCTGTATGTAGGTAGAAAAACCTACACTAATGCTAATAATATAATATGCGTAGTGGTTATTTGGAATTAAGATTTGGGGATTTTGTTTTCTTTCACCTTTTGGCTTTTGCATGGTCATGGTATCTCATGCTTGTGAGTGCTCTTATAGCCCCAGGGAAATGTTTGGTGATCATCACCTTCTCACTGCCTCAATCCTCAGAAGAACCCTGTGAAGCAGATCCCAGCGGCTCAGACTAGAGCACCAACGGACAGAAAGTTCAGTGACATTTTCAAGATGCTGGGGCTGGCCAGTGGCTGAGCCTATGGGTAAGTCTGGCTGGAGCCTGGGCTCCTGCCCTCGGAGCGTTACCTGCAGAAGCAGGTGTGGTTTCGTGCCTGCTGGGCACCAGTCAGGAGCTGGCCAGGAGGCTAACACTGCACCGGCCGTTAAACAGAGATAATTTACTATAAGGAATAACAGGCTTGGTAGAAAGTCGTTAAGTGGGTTACTGGTAAGTACAGGATGCTGCCATCTCACAGAGGCAGTAACTGCTGAAGGCACTCGGAGATCTAAGGAAGAGGTTGAGATCATCAAGATTGACCCTGGAGGCAGGTTTCCTGCCTTTAGAGGTCTGGGGGTGGGGTGGTGTGGATGTGGGCACCAGCCTCTGAGCAAGAGGAGGATGCAGGCCTGTGGGGAGTGTGTGTGCAGTGTGGCAGGTGCTCTTGCCCGTGTCTGGAGCATTCCAGCAGACAGCAGAAATTATTGTTTTTTGAGACGAAGTCTCGCTCTGTGGCATGATCTCGGCTCACTGTAACTTCCACCTCCCAGGTTCAAGCAATTCTGCCTCAGCCTCCCAAGTAGCTGGGACTGCAGGCATGCACCACCATGCCTGTCTAATTTTTGCATCTTTAGTAGAGACGGGGTTTCACCTTACTGACCAGGCTGGTCTCGAATTCCTGACATTGTGATCCTCCCGCCTCGGCCTCCCAAAGTGCTGGGATTACAGGCACTAGCCACTGTGTCCAGCCTCCAGCAGAGACTTCTATATAGAAAGAGGTCTCCACTGTGGGGCTGAAGCCCTGTCCCTAGGTGACCTTCAGAGGAACCGCCACTAAAGAAGTAAATCAGAAGAAAGGAAAAGGAAACAAGAATGGTCCTCTTCCTCATCCACTTGTTCCGCAGTCTCCTTCTGTGATTGCATCTTGGCACAGCCTGAAATGGAGCCAGCTGGAGCATCAGAAATGTGGGGTGCAGAGTCCCCAGTGTGGCATCAAGGTAGAAGCGGAACAGTGCATTGTGGGGAGGGACGCGGCATGGTTCCAGGCACAGCTTTGGTGGCTGTGCGTTCACTTACATCTTTGACACCCCTGTACAATGCACACCTGTTTCCACTCAGCAAAATCCCACTGTCTTCATGCAATCAAGGCATTTTCATTCTTTCCCCAAATTGAGGAGACTCCAAGTGCCATTAGACTTTGCATCCACGTCTGGGACACGCACTGCCCTTCTCTGGGCTAATGTTACACACTCCTCAAATTCAAACACAAATTCTTCTTAATATGAGGTCACCTGTCCTCGAAAGTGTAAAGATGACCTCCAAGAGGCCATGTATAGATAACGGGGGGGGTGGGGAGAAGAGGAGCAGACATCACACACGTGTCTCTGCAGCGAGGAGCTGACGTCTGCATTCTCGTAACCGCCAGGGGCTGAAGTGGACCTTTCCAACCTCATTTCAGGGACTGCAACAAAGCCTGGTAGGGAAGCTTAGGGGTTGGAGTGAGTTCAACCCAAAGATCTGTTTTCAGAATAAAAAACGAAAAGAAGCCTGCAGGAGAAGATAAGCCTCCCCTCCCTTTCCCGAGCCAGGCAGGTTTTCCCACAGGACAACTTGCCTCCAAGCATGTCCTGCATCGCATTGAAGGGTCCCTCGAGGACAAAGCTGGCGGTCTTTGAAAGGGAAGGGTTGCAGCCTAGAGCATCTCTCCTGACCTAGGAAGGATAGCAGGGCCATGAGGCAGCTGCAGAGGGCACAGAGACCAAGCCACACACAGCAGCTGGAGCTGGGCACTAAATGACAGCACGACGTGTCTGGTTCTGGGCTCCGAACCTCAGCCAGCTGTGTGATTACTCCCGCTGCTCAGAGCTTTGAAGGAATCATGATTCCTGGGCAGAGGAATGAACCTGCAGACTGCAGCCTGGAGACAGGGTCAGAATTTTCCCAGTAAGTTCAACCTTGTGAACTTCTCATCTTGCTAATTATGTACTGGAGGAGGCAGGAAAGGAAGGAAGGGAGGGAGGGCGGGAAAGAGACCAGGAATTGAATCAGACAGACTTGGCTTCAAATCCCAACTCAGGATCCCAGCCTTGTGATCTCGACCCATTATTTGAACTCCCTGAGCGCTGGGTTCTCTAAAAGCCACCTTCTGTGGTCCTATTGATAATTAGCAATAGTGTGTGCACTGATCCTGCTGCCTGGCTCAGAGAAGTGGGAAGTCTGGCTCCTGGCAGCCTTGCAATAGTGGCTGTGTCACTAGAGGTGTCCCAAGGACTTAACAGACTCTGTTCTGTAGCCTGGAATCCCATCACACTTTCAGGAAGGGATTCTGAGGGCTCGCGGGCACCCACGACGCTTTGGTCCCTGAGATGCATGCTGACAGAGGCTGAGCCTGCCACCAGGGTTAATGAAGCAGGGAGGTCACCTGGTCCTCCCTGTGGCTGAAGCTGAGGAGCTGTGCTCTCAGAGACACTTCTCTATGTCAGAACAGGTGCTATGAAAATGCACAAAGAAACAGAGTCCTCTCTAGGAGCACTCAGGGAGGGGTCTGGGAAGCAGCAGTTCACGAAGCAGTCCAGTCCCCTGCACCCTCTGAAGCGTTTCTGCCTCTCCAGCAGAATCCCACCTCCCTTCTTCCAGTCTGCTCCTCCTTTGTGGGATTTCACCCTGTTTCCTGGCTCAGCCAAGCCAGTTCCCCAAACCCTGTCCTGTTCATTACCTGCTCTGACCCCTCCTGTCTCTAATAACTAAAACCACATTGCCCCATGGAACTACTGAAGTTGGCTCTTCCAGGAAGGCTTCCCGGATTGACCTGCTTTGTTTCACTGTCTCATCACTCCTCTTTCCCCCAGAAATGTGGCCCTGGTCCTCCACAGTCATGTGCCGCCATCTCTTGAGGTCACACACGGTTCTTCCAACGTTCATCCACCCTTTTGCTGCAGGTTTATCTGGCTGGACCGATGACTCTATGGGTGTGGGGAACCCTCGCTTGATATTTATTTTCACCAGACAAGGGGAGCTTGGATGGAGGTGCTCCTTGGGTAGAGTCTCCACATAAAGTCAGTGAATTGACATTTTCCTCACCCACAGCCAACAGAGCTCAAAATCAGTGCGGACTCTCTGATGCCCACAGAGGAGCCTGGGCGTCTGGGATGAAAACCGTGCACTCGCACTGGCCCTTGGCAGACATTTGAAACTCACAGACTGAGGGTGCTCAAACCGTGACCATTGCAACTGGGGAGAGCATCTTGTCCATGCAAGAAATCCGAGCACGTTTCCTTCCATTGCGATGACTGTTTGGGCTTGGATGTTTTCCACCGGCTGGCCTGGCCATGTTTATTTTACAAAGCCAGCAAGACGTTATCTCCCTGACATATGCCGGTTATCTCCAAAAGTGCGTGCCCGCTGACTCTTATGTAGAAGAGCGTCCTCAGTGACTACTAGCCGAGTCCCAGGTTTACGCAGCAGCTGACGGCTCTCTAGGTTCTGGCCTCCCGCCCTCCTGCTTAGAGGACACATCCGAGTGACACAGCCTGAATTTCTGGCAATGCTGATAGGAACTGCACGTTCTTCTGGAGGTAACGTGGGCGTGTCAGGGCACAGCGTCTGCGCAGTGGGGACAGCACAAGTCACTGCAGGGTGACTGACGAGATGTTTCACACTAAACTGCAATCCACCTCTAAATGACGAGGCATGGCTTTACCTTTTGGGCCTAGTCACTTTCATCCAGAGTGAATTATACACATAAACTTCAATCGACCACAATGGAATCAGTTTCCCAGTCACATTTTTTTGCCATTATTTTCAAAGCCAAAGACCTCAGGCTTTGCGGACCCGAAAAAAAAAAAAAACTGGAAACAGATATTTTCTATACATGAATCCTGCCTCTGGTCCCGCAGGCAGCCACCGCAAGTCTGTCAGCGGATGTGCTCAACCTCTCCCAGCTTGGCCAGCACCACGTGTGCTGCTAATGCCCATTAGCACTCATGTAGCTCAGGTCATGAAGGGCACGCTGACCTTGTCACGTGTAACTGTGAATAGATGGCAGAGAGACCAGCCGGGGTCATACATGTGTGTGTGCATGGTATGGCTGAGTCCAATGCATCAGCTACTTGGGGGCCTGGTGGTGAAGGCCCGAGAAGGTCATTTGGTTGTTGGGGACCTGGAGGTGAAGGCCGGAGAAGATCAGTTGGTTCTGTCTCCAACAACGACACCGAGAACCAGGGATTATGGAAATTGACAGCGTCAGGTATACTCGAGAGGGTTCTCCAGAGAAGCAGAACTGATGGGCTGTCTCTCTGTATGGAGCCATCTGTCTGTCTGTCCGTAGGTCTGTCCACATCTCCATGTGGATTTTTTAGGAGGAATTGACTCATGTGATCATGACTGTTTTGAAGGCAGAGAAGCCCCTTGATCTGTAATCTTCAAGCTGGAGACCCAGGAAGACTAGGATGTAACTCAGTTGGCGTGCAGAGGCCTGAAACCCAGGGCAGCTGACGATGGGAATCCCGGGCTGCGGTCAGGGGAGGAAGAGAGCAGCCAGCTCGGGCGGGCAATGAGGCACATGCCCCTCCTCTCCTGTTGCTCTATTCAGACCCTCGGCGGTTTGCGCAAGGTCCACCCACACTGGGGAGGCCTCCTGCTTTCCTGAGGCTACTGATTCAAAGGCTAAACTCATCTGGCAGCGCCTGAACAGACACCCTGCGTTCTGGTACCCCTGTGGTCCACTTGATTTGACCCAAAACTGTCCCATCAAGGCAGGCCAGCAGTCAGGGTCTCCGTTCCACTGTCTTCTCCCCTGAGCCAGATGGCTGTGAGCCTGGACTGCTCCCCCTCCTCCAGCCCTGGGCGCTGCCTCCGAGGCACCTGAGCACGGTTCTGGCAGGGCCTGTCTTGGGCATCACGAGTGATAAATGTGCACACCTAATGTCATCTTACTAAAAGTCCCACTTATCTAAAATGTCTGGACAGCTTACAAAAGCTGATGCCCAGAAAAGTAAATCCTAAGCCAGAGGCCTGTGTGGAGGAGGGTATGGCCTCAGGAAGTGGGGTGTGAACGCCCCAGGAGAGAGGCCAGGAAGCTACCCTGCCGCCCTCCTGCACTGTGGGGGTAACAGAATGCAGTGGTGAGATCAGGCCCCACTGGCCACGGCCAGAGCGCATCTTCCTTGCAGCCTGGGTGCCGCTAGTGAGCTGCTGATCTGGGCTGGTCGGGTCATCTCTCTGCACGTCAGTTTCTCCACAAGCTGATTGGGTTTGTTGTCCGTGGCAGACCGTGTTACTGCTCACAGAGGTTCCGAGTCAGGTCCCAGGAGGTAATTCCACCTCTTGGCTGGCTGGCCTAGGGTCACAGACCGGCTCTGACCTGTGAACTGTGAGCAGACGTGATGTGGGTCCTTTGAGGGTGACAGCTCTGAAAGCAGCCTGTCTTCGCTGTGCTCTCCTTCCCTCTGCCACAGCAACTGGTCATGGTCCTGGCCCCCGTCTGCTTGAACCCGACATTGCAGAGGACCGTGAGGCAGAGCCTGCCTGGCCACCCCACGTGGGCACGTGGCATGTGTGGAGAATGAGCCGCTTCTTTGGAGCACAGGCCTGCCTGGGCGTTTGCCACCGCAGCAGAACTGGGATTGCCCTCATGGACACGGCCTCTCAGCGCGATCAGGGAGGTGGCCTCTGAGCATTCAGAAACTCCCAGGTGGAGGACCTCCCATCTTGGCAGTTGGGATCCACGCCTTAATTACAGAGATGCACACTTGCTCGTCTCTTAAGAAAAATAAGTGAACGTAATTACATAGAGGTGATAAATTTACAGAGGTAATAACGTTTAAGGGACACAAAAGCAATACCCATTTTTTTAAAGGATTGGGTGAAATGAAATGTGCTTGTATCTTTTATCACGATGAATGGAAACTAGACACAAAGCAAAAAGGTTTACACGGAGGGATAAACAGATTCCCACTGAGAGACAAGAAACCATCTTCAAAGTTGTAATTATGCAAAGGAAAAGAAGCTTTCTCCCAAGTAGAAGGGCAAAGACTTCTCGGTGACACAGGAACAGAGGAGACTAGGGGAGACACAGTGGAGAAATTGCTGTTAATCACCCTAATGAAACAGACAAATGACAGGGTGACCTTTCCTAACTGGGCCTACGTGAATGGCTGGAGGAACCACAGGGACGGGCGTGGGGTGCGGCGGCGAGTGAAGAGTTCACGACACACCGCGGGAGGCCGAGGGTGCTGGGGATAGAAACTGGGAAGCTCCCCAGATGGGTCTTCAGCATCTACCTGGGGATGTTGGTTGCTTCACTACATAAAGTTCCAGAAAAATCACAGGGGAAGACAGACCCTGTCCTGGAAGAAACTCAAAGCAAGAGAAGGCTCAGACCAAGGGGTTCACCATGCAGACCCAAACCCTGGAACTGCAGTTCTTACTGTGGACCCAAAGGAGAACCAGGCAAGACTTGGTGCCTGGGCCTGGTCAGAGAGGGGACTCTCAGTTAGGGGGCAGGTCATCAGAGGATGCTGAGGCAGAACCAGCTGTGAATAGATTTTCCCCAGCCCTTGAGGCAGGGAGAGTGACGCTCATGTGTCCCCTGCCGGACGGGAGGTAGGTCTGGCTTGTAGGAGCCACTGGGGCTTCTCCACCAGGTAATTCCAATAGATTTTATCAGCTGTGATTTCCTCATCTGACAAAGCGCAGGGATGACAGTGTTGTGGCAATAACAGGGTCAAGTGAAGACGTCCATCAGCAATTGCTCAGTCAGTAGTAATTATAATCATTTGAAAATTCCGATGCTTTGAAGCCATCTAGCTTGGTGATCAGAAGTCCTAGTTCCGCCACATGCAAGCTGTGCAATCCTGGGTAAGTCATTTAACCTCTCCAAGCCTCCTTGTCCTCATTTCTGACTCATGCACGCCTGTGGGGTGAGCTCAGGGACGGAGCCAGAGAATGCACTTGGCGCATGGGGAGTGAAGTGATGCAGGTTACTTTCACTCTTTCATCCCCTGCTTCCCTAAAGTGAAAACGTTTATGCAGTGTGAAGAACTGCTCCCTTTTTTGTTGTGTTAATTTGGAAAGGCACAGTAGAGACAGTGGAAAACTAAGCAGGAGACACTTTTTCCAGAGCCCTAGAACAGACGGGAGGTTCAAGGCTGTTACTTTTTCTTCTGAGTGTGCAGCCCGAGGCAAGTTCCTCACCCTCCTCTTCCCTCTGTTTTCTTACCTGTAAACTATGTACATCGGCGGAGCATCCACTTGCTGGAGTTGTTTCCTGTTGAATTGAGTAATTCATGCTAAATCCGATACATTGCAAATGTCCAAGTTATTATTACTACCATCACCCTGAGCCTCCCAAACTGTCTTGCAGCCGCGGTGAGGCTCGAGGACCTCAGCCGCCTGCTCCCGGCAGAGATCGTTCTTGGTGATCACGGCACTGATTGATGGTCTTCCCAGGGCTGCCCAAGACAGGGCTTCAAATTACCCAGCTCGGTTTCAGGAGCCCAAACGTGGTAATAAGTACATGTCAATTCCACCAGCTCCGCAGGGCTTGACACTCCAGGAGGATGAGTGATCAAAATGCTATTTTTAAATTAGCCAGCTGATGACCTTTCTATTTCGTTGTGTACTGAAATGTCAGCATTAACAAAATCATGGGGAGAAACTGTGCAGCTCCTGGCAAAGGATGTAAATCCAGGAGGAGCTAAACCTGTCGGGAGTGGGAACATCCTTCACGACCAACGCCTGGGTGCACAGCTGCGGGCTGCAACCCCTGTGAGCTCTTGATGGGAAATTCTGCACGTCTAAATGTGAGCCCATGCTCGGTTTCAGATCTACAAGAGATGTGGGAGGTCAGGGCTGCTAATCCCCTGACAAGGCTCAGCTTTCTGTGGTTCACCGAGTGCTCCCGTCTGGCAGGGGCTCCTCACCCGTGACACTGTAGAGATAAGATGAGGCACAAAATCCATGTGAGTTACTTGGACAGAGGGCACAACAACCCCCCAAATGCGATCATAAATGTGTAACTGTGGTAGTGATGTCAACACAGCATGATTCTCCTTCGGTCCAATGCTGTATTTGGCTAATGTGAGCTGCCATGATAAGCGCGCACCCACACCCGTAGCAGGGACAGAGCTGCAGCGTCATCTGGCTATTTCCAGAGGTTTGGATCATGTGTCTGTGCCCATTTTGCAGCAATGTCTACACTGCACCCCAAAAAAGCATTTAGGAAGAGCTTTTGGATGTGTCATTCTTCCTGTGCCACAGGGCAGGGAATGGTGATTCCCCTGTATATGGGGCAGTGATCCAGGAGTACCAGCTTCCACAGGCCTCCTACCTGTGGGCACCAGCTCAGCCCTCACAGCAACCCCTGCCACAGATGTGAGTCCAGGCCTACACCACACAGAGACAGCCTTGTTTCTGCTTCAATATCTAGAGGTTTTCCACAGCCCAGAGGGTTGGCAACAGACACATTCTGGAGTCTGTTTCTTTTCAGGCACTGAACATCTTTCGAAGAAACACAAATAGCATTTAACATCGTGTGACGGAAGACAGCCATCTGCTCTGTTTAAGAGGACTGAGTGTGCTCTGTTTAAGAGGACTGAGTCCTATGCGGGCTCCCTCACAATGTTTTTTCTGTGTTCTCACTTCCCCTCCCCAGGGCTCATTTTCACCCCGGCTCAGTGATCCCATGGGTGCCTACAACAGACGCCCCACTCCTTTCTTCCAAGAATCTGACTTAGGGTCCACCTCCCCAGGGGCAGAAGCTTCTGTGGGTTTTCAGGATTAACTTCTCAGCCCAAGGCATAGGTTTCTTGCTATCAGAAGCCCAGTGACCCTGCACTGCCCTCCACACCAGCTCCCGTCTGCACTGCCTATACCATGGACACTGGTGGCACGTTTGCCTTAAGAGTGACCTCCCACACCCCTTGTCTGTCTGAAAGCCAGCCCCTTGACCCAGCTCTGTTGTCCTCGGTGCCCCTTCTTACCAGCAGCCCCTCCCAGGGCACAGAGGAGGATGGGTCCCTGCACAGGTGGGCAGCTGGCTCGTCCTTACGCATGAGCTGGGCTGCTGCGTTCACTCATGCTATCTTTTCTGTCTTTTTTTTCATTGTCTTGGGATTCCAGAGCCCTGTGTCCACCCCAGCGCCATCCTGAGCCTTCGGGAAGGGCAGCAGGGGTAGGCTAACTGGCCTGCATCTCAAACAAGAATCATTATTTTTCAAATGGACTCACCTCTGCTCTGTGCATTTATTCCTGGATGGTGCCTGGTGAGAGGCACATCGTGAGAAAGCACAGGTTGTTCCCTGGGAGTGCTGCTGCTCAAGGACCGTGTTCCTGGAGAGCGACCCTGGGACGGTGGGCCACATTGCTCAGGATGGGGCCACAGCCTTGTTTCACCTGGCAGCTTCCACTCGCTCCTGTGGGGGCAGAGAGCAGGCCACCGCAGAGAGGAGGGAAGCAGGTGGACCGCATGTGGCAGAGGGAGGACGCACACCAAGTGGAAGGCGGGGAATGCACTTCATTGTGAAAGGGGAGGACTCAGCAGGTAGAAGTGCATGCCAGGGCCACCTCCGTGGGTGCCCAGCATCCAGGTCATTTGCTGGCTTGGCTATGTAGGGATGTGCAATGCCCGCAGGCAGGGCCCTTTGAAGACAGCACCTTGTCTCCAGATTCCTGCTGAGTATGAGCCAGATGAAGGCTACTTCCTCCCTCCTGAGTACCTTCCCTGGGTCAATCCCTGCAGGTGACAGCTGCTGCAGGTGAAGATTGCCATCTGTCTCAGCAGCCTGGCTCTGCTGAGGATGGAGCAGCAGCCATGTTCCTGCAGGCAGCGCATCATGTTTCCACACCTGGGTCTCCAGGGGGCAGGGACTGTCCTCTGCGGAGGGACTGCTGCCTTTACCCTCTGCTAGTCTTGACCACCCTTCCCGGGACCCCCACAGAGGCTGAGCTTGCTGGTAACAGTACTCACTCACTCCTGCCATGCCAGGGTTGCCCACTGGCCACATCATTATGGCCTGTTGACAGAACACTGAAGGGATCATGGTCTAGACAGCAAAGTGTTATCTCAAGCAGTGAACTGGGCTTCTTTAATGGTACTGAAAATCAGAAGTGATGGAAGTGCCCAGTTTGTGATGAAGAGGAGCATGATGGCCCAGCCCCAGCTAGGGGGGCAGTGCCCTGAGCAAGGTGAAGCCCCTGCAGGCTGTGGGGCCCCAGGGAAAAGCTCTCCATGCATCCTCAGGTGAACAGCGCCATCAGTGGGAGCCAGTGCAGGCTATGAGCACAGGAAAGCCAATCTGTGTTGAAGAAAGTAGTCATTGTATTAGTCCATTTTCATACTGCTATAAAGAAATACCCTTGACTCGGTACTTTATAGAAGTAAGAGATTTAATTGACTCACAGTTCTGCATGGCTGGGGAGGCCTCAGGAAACTTACAATCATGGTGGAAGGTAGAGGGAAAGCTGGCACCTTCTTCACAAGGCGTCAGGAGAGAGAGCCTGTGAAGGAAGTGAAGAGGGAAGAGACCCATATAAAACCCTCAGCTCTCGTGAGAACTCATCCTCTATCATGAGAACAGCATGGGGGAAACCACCCTCTTGACCCAATCCCACCAGCTCCTTCCCTCAATACATGGGGGATTTGGGGATTACAATTCAAGATGAGACTTGGGTGGGGACACAGCCAAACCATGCCAAATAATAAGGCATAGCTAATAGTTAACAGTTATGATGTAGTAAAGACAAGAGGCCTATGCCGGGAAGTTACCCATCGTGATTGTTTTGATGAAGTATGGGGTAGATTTGTCTCCATTTTTCACAATATGATCAGATGATTTTTAAAGAAAAAATGAATTTGAAAAGATTAACACTCCATATTTGGTGAGAATAAAAGTGCAACATCACTTGGTGACATGTTCACATCAACGTGCAATCTCAGGGCTAGGCACCATGGCTCACGCATAATCCCCAAGCTTTGGGAGGCTGAGGCAGGAGGACCACTTCAGTCTAGGAGTTTGAGACCAGCCTGGGCAACATAGTGAGAATCTGCCTCTATTTTTTTTTTAAAGTGCAACTTCAAAATTGGGGTGCCTGTTACAGCAAGAGGAATTCCCCTTAATAAATGACACAGCACAACCAATGTTCCTTTGAATTATTCTTGCATCTTGAAATAGGTAACTCTTTAGTAACACAGTTCGCAAGGCTCCTATGGTCATTTATGAATACAGCCAAACTTTGCGCAAAGATCAACGCCTAAATGCTACCCCCAGAATAGCTCTGATTCCCTAACCTTGCCCTGGTTTCCCTGGTGAGAAATGCCGGTGTCGCAGGCTTGCACCCACTCCACATGTTTTTCTTTGAGTCCACAGAGTTTTTCCTTTTCTGTTCTCTTCTCGACCAGAAGATCTTGCTATGTTTTATTTTAGTCAATAATCAGCTGCCACAGAAAAAGGTTCAGAGTTTCCAGAGTCATTTCTTGTTTTAAAGCCCCTGGTAGCGGGGCCTGGGCGTGCATAGGCGGGAGCCAGGCTGAGGCACTCTGCCCAGCCCAGTGTGTCCCCACTTCATTCTGTTTCTGTTTCCTGTGCAGGCCCCTTTTAAATTATTTTTCTAAATTCATGGCAATACCATCTCACAGCTTCTAACTGAAGCCCTAGAGCCACCTTTTATCTTTCTCTTAGATTTCATATCCGGTCAACAACCTCTTCTGCCGTATTTTATGTACTGAACTGGCCTGCGCCTCATGCCCTGTGCTCTGGGCTCTAGTCTGATGACATCGCTTCTAGACCACAGCTCTTATCTATGCAATGGCCCCTGGTGATCTCCCTGCCTCCAGCTCCAGTCCATTTTCTGTGCTTTACTCATATGTCTTAAAGAAACACCATTGCACTCCCCTGTTTGCAAGCTGGGAGTTCCTTCCCCGGCTACAGGACAAAGACCTGTCTTCTCCAGAGGACAGGGCCGCTATGTGCCTGATTCCAGCTGACACTTCTGCCTTTATCTCCTGCTCCCAGAATAGACCCAGGAGCCCTGTCTCTAGTCACACTAATCTCCCCATCTTTGCCCTGGGTGTATCCCTGTGCCCGTCAAGACATACACACATGCACACACACACACACACCCCAATGATTTTCTTTCTTTCTCTTTTTTTTTTTTTTTGAGATGAAGTATCCACGAACTCGGCTCACTGCAACCTCCGCCTCCTGGATTCAAGTGTTTCTCCCACCTCAGCCTCCCAAGTAGCTGGTACTACGGGCTACAGGCATGAGCCACCATGTCTAGCCAATTTTTGTATTTTTAGTTAGAGTTAGGGCTTCACCATGTTGGCCAGGCTGGTCTTGAACCCCTGATCTCATGTGATCTGCCTGCCTCGGACTCCCAAAGTGCTGGGATGGTGAGCCACCACGCCCCGTGAGCCACCACACCCAGCCTGATTTTCTACACACAGTCCTCTCTGCCTGGAATCCTGTGCTCCTGCTTCTGGCCTGGAAAACACTTATTCATCCATGATGACTCCACTCAACTGACACTTCTCCCATGAAGCCTTCCGCAAAATGTCAGAATGCATTAGTTGCTGCACCCTTGACTGTATGGATCTCATGTTTCCCGCTAGGCTCTGACCTCCAGGGACTGGACTTGCCTATTCTTTCCTCTCTGGTGTCTGTGACTGAGTTGGCATGCAGGAGCCGTTAGGTAGTGCTTTCCTAAATAAAACATGAACAAACATGTTAGTGAATGGGATTAGTGAAAATGGGACTCAATATCACAAATACAGGTTTTTTAACTGACTATCCCTCTTCTTCCCACATTTATAAAGACATTAAAAAATTAATGTTAAACAAGGAGTTACTCAAACAGTTCTCATTAGAAAGATGTGACTTAAGCATTTAAACTAAAATAAAACTAAATACATACACAACTCAGGACTTAGTCTTTAGCTAAGAATATAAACCATCATAATGTGGATAAAAATGCATTCATATTTCTTAGCATAAAAGCCTTATCACTGGAGAGACATAGGAGCATAGACTATGTAATATAGTGGGAATTATGAAACGTTCCATTAGTACTTGCTTAGTACAGATGCAGGTGTCACACGCTGCTGGGCTCACTGCTTAACATCATCATGATATTTCTGAGAATAGCGTCTGAGCTGGGGGAGCAAACTGTGCTGAAGAAAGGGGAGGAGGTGTTCTTTCCATTGTCCAAGCGACTTCTATGATCAATCATTCAGCAAACAGTGACATGTATTCAGCATGTGTGATGCCTGAGGCATTGTTATTGGGGCTGGTAGTTGAGGAGAAAGACAAAGATCACATCTCTATTTTTTTGTAATTTTTTCTTATTTTTTTTATTCTTTAAGCTCTGGGGTACATGTGCAGATCGTGCAGGGTTGCTGCATAGGTACACACATGGCATGGTTGTTTGCAGTCTCCTTCCTCCCGTCGCCTACATCAGGCATTTCTCCCAGTGTTTTCTGTCCCCAGCCTCCCCGCCCCCACTGTCCTTCTCCTAGCCTCCTACCCCCCAACCTACCCTCGTGTGTGATGCTCCCCTCTCTGTGCCCATGTGTTCTCATTGTTCAACACCCGCCTATGAGTGAGGACATGTGGTGTTTGGTTTTCTGTTCTTGTGTCTGTTTGCTGAGAATGATGGTTTGCAGATTCATGCATGTCGCTACAAAGGACATGAACTCATCAGTTTTTATGGCAGCATAGTATTCCATGGTGTATATGTGCCACATTTTCTTTGTCCACTCTATCATTGATGGACATTTGGGTTAGTTCCAGGTCTTTGCTACTGTAAACAGTGCCGCAATGAACATACATGTGTGTGTGTCTTTATAATAGAATGATTTATAATCCTTTGGCTATATACCCAGTAATGGGATTGCTGAGTCAAATGGAATTTCTATTTCTAGATCCTTGAGGAATTGCCACACTGTCTTCCACAATGGTTGAACTAATTTACACTCCCACCACCAGTGTAAAAGCGTTCCTTTTTCTTCACATCTGCTCCAGCATCTGTTGTCCCCAGGTTTTTAAATGAATGTCATTCTAACTGTGGTGAGATGGTATCTCAATGTGGTTTTGATTTGCATTTCTCTAATGACCAGTGATGATGAGCAATTTTTCATATGTTTGTTGGCCACATAAATGTCTTCTTTTGAAAAGTGTTCATATCCTTCACCTACTTTTTGATGGGATCGTGTGTTTTTTTTTCTTGTAAATCTGCTTTAGTTCTTTGTAGATTCTGGATATTAGCCCTTTGTCAGATGGGTAGATTGCAAACATTTTTTCCCATTCTGTTGGTTGCCAATTCACTCTAGTGATTGTTTTTTTTTTTTTTTTTCTGTGCAGAAACTCTTATGTTTAGTTAGTTCTCATTTGTCTATTTTGGCTTTTGTTGCCATTGCTTTTGGTGTTTTAGTCATGAAGTCCTTGCCTATGCCTATGTCCTGAATGGTATTGCCTAGGTGTTCTTCTAGGGTTTTTATGGTGTTAGGTCTTATGTTTAAATCTTTAAT